>VSMD01062174.1:0-41248 GCA_008750895.1 Mirza zaza | reverse complement strand
CCGTGGCGTCAGCCTAGCTCACAGCAACCTCAGACTCCTGGGCTCAAGCAATCCTGCTGCCTCAGCCTCCCGAGTAGCTGGGACTACAGGCATGCGCCACCGTGCCCGGCTAATTTTTTCTCTATATATTAGTTGGCCAATTAATTTCTTTCTATTTATAGTAGAGATGGGGTCTCGCTCTTGCTCAGGCTGGTCTCGAACTCCTGAGCTCAAACGATCCGCCCACCTCGGCCTCCCAGAGAGCTAGGATTACAGGCGTGAGCCACCGCGCCCGGCCTAAGATGTGTTCTTGATTAAAATATTTATGCATAGAAGATGAAATAAAAAGCGTATGCTGGCCATGAGTCCACTCTCCCCTCCTCTTGGGAGGCCCGTTTAGAGCAGGTAGTTCATACGTTTATGCTCATGTTTGTATGTCCTGGAGTCGTGCTCCATGGAGAACTTGAATCCAAATCCTGTCCTGGAGACTGAACTCCGGTCTTACCCCCCTGAACATCTTTATTCCAGTCCTTCCCGATTTCCTTTCTGAAGTCCTGCAGTACTGTAAGCAGGGGGTCCACAGCCTCTCTCGTCTCCGAACGTGTGCTCGGGCCTGTCCCTGGGAGCGGCGAGGCGGCGTGGCCACTGGCTTCTGCTGGCAGGTGGGTGGCGCCGAGACCCTCCCCTCCCGTGCTGCAGGGGCTGGCTCTGCCTGGGCTGGGACGCTGGGTAGGGGCACAGGGACTTCAGCACCTTGGCCTAGTGTGGACTCTTGATGAAATCCTCTGATACCAAATAGTTAATTCCAGAAGAAATGCCCCAGCTTTTTTTTTTTTTTTAACTGTATGGATAAAGTGAGCAGTGCAATCAGGTAGGCCTAGAGGATTCAGTATTTATACTGTTTGGAAATTGAATATTTTCTGAATTGGAGTAGATGTTTTTAATGTATTCTACACTAAGGTAAAGGCTAGGTTCGTGTTTTCTATAAATCCAGGAATAAGCCATAAGAATAGGCAAATTTTTATGTCTTGTAGGAATGTAGATATTGATATGTTAATTTTTAAAACCTGCAACCTATTTCTGGACGTTGTACACCACTCCTTCCTGTGTGTTACACATTTGCAAGGAAGAATAGCACCTAACGGGCAGATGGGGCTCCTTTAGGTCTGGATGTCCTCCTGGCTGACCGTGTGTCCTTGAAACCGTCACGTAATGAGCACCTGGCCAGCGCCGTTCCCTGTCCTGGTGCTCCTGACCTCACGAGGGTGGGGGATGCGGGACGTGGCGTCAGAAGCCACCCGCCCACCCCTGCAGCTTTGCCCCTGAGGTTCCACTGAGCCCCAGCATATTCCAGTGACGTGACATGTGTGACAGCAGGTTGCCAAAACCGCACCCCGACACAGCAGCAGCTGTACAATGTTCAGTCACTTGTCATTTCTCTTTTGAGCAGCGGCCTGAGGCAGAGGAATCCGCAGGGCTGGGCAGACTAGTTGTGAAGAGAGCGTGGTATTCTGTGTCCAACGTCTTTCTAATGCTTGTTCTTTCTGCATGTTTGTCCTTTCAGGAAAACCGGTCCTGTGTCCTCGGAGGACCACAGTGCAGTTCGGGAGCCCCGGGCGAAGCCTGGCCTCGTGCTTTCATGCCACGCAGCCGTACAGCACACAGGCGGCGGAGGACAAGGCAGAGGCCCTGCACTCCATCATAAGCAGCACCGAGGCCGTGCAGGGTAGCGTGTTCGGCCACGGGCGGGTCTGGCACGTCTGTCTTGTTCATTGCTGGCTTGTAAGGGGAAGTTCTTTTGAGGTGGAGGTGGCGGCTGATGGAGCCGCCTACTTGCTGCAGGAGTTGGAAGGTCCTGGTCGCAGGGAGCGGTGCCCTGAGTCATGTATCCTCCATTTCTGTCCGGGCCTCCCGCTTTATCCCGGGGCACGCTGCCCCCTCTGGTGGTCGCCCGTGAATTCGCCATGTGGCACCTTTTCTGGTGATTCCCGGCACATCTGCTAACAATCAGGAGGCTGGATGCAAGCTTGGTGCTGGCCCGGCTCGTGTGGCACTGAATCCGCTAGTCGTTTTCCTGCTTCCCCCGGGGGGATAGAAGAGCAGCCTTCTTCAGAGCCTGTCCCTGAAGTGGTTCCGTTTCTGGCTTTTAAATGAGGCGACAAGAGCAGTCTTTGAAGTTGAGTTAAGAGAAATGAGGTTTTCTGTGTTTTGCTTTTTGAATAAAAAACGTGGACACCATTTTTTTGAAGAACACAATATGGGGTCTAGTGAGAGCCAGCCCATTCTTGTGCCCGAGTACGTAGAGAAGTCCACCTTCAGGGTCCCCAGCGGTGACCCGAGGTGCGTGGCCGTAGCAGTGGGAGCATTCGTTTCACGTGCACCCCTTTCTGTGGGGAGAGGAGCCGCTCAGTTCGTTCTGCCTGAGACCTCCTTACCTGAGAGAGATCATTTCTGTCCCCTTCTTTCTTTCTGTTCATTCTTTTAAAAAATGTTTAAAACGCATAACCTTAAACATTCTTTTGAATGTTACGTAGCATGTTCTTCCACAGAAGTAGAAACTGAATTTTATTGGCCGCGTCTGTGATTCATTACTAGGTTCCGTTTCCAAACACGAGTTCCAGGCTGAGACAAAGAAGCTTTTGGACATCGTTGCCCGTTCCTTATACTCAGAGAAAGAGGTACGCTACCTGCCGATCGCTGCCGGTGCTAGCAGGGTTTCTTTTGGCAAAACTAATTTGATGCCATTCTGGGGAAACGCCAGACAGTATATTAGCTGTGAGAATGCATTAAACTTTGGACAGGTCCCCATCTTAAGCGTCCAGTGAGAGTATTTTCTACCAAAATCTGTTTTGGGTTTTGTGGATAAGTGTATCCAGATGATTCTTTGGGCCAGATGAACTCTGGGAATTAACTGAATTTTGCCAATAATTGCAGAAGTCCCCAAATACTGGCGTGGGGCTCCGCCGAGATCCATTTCTGCAGAGCTGTGGTTTCCCCCTTGTCTCTTATGGCCACTTGCAGCTCTAGTTGGGGGCGTTGGGGGCTGGAGGAAAAAGGTTCCATGGTCCTGTGTGTGTGGAGCAGGGAGGGTTACACGGAGCTTTCTGAGGCAGTTAAAACTCAGAGGTGACAGGACATGGAAAACTGGAGAACAATCAGACCGTGGTTGTTTACATACCGATTATTGCTAGAATGCAAAGAAGAATTCTGAAGAAGGGTAAAACACAATAGTACAGAGTTCAGAGAGACTTTTCAGGAAACATTTCCAGGTGTTGTACTGTTATGTGCTATATTCCTGGATCCCAGCGCCTTCCGTTGGGAAGGTCACCCACTTACTCTCACCTGGGTGTCATCGCTTACTTTAAATAGAAGCTCTGTCTGAGGTCAAGGTGCTTTTCAGGTCCTGAGAGGGAGAGTTGGGGTTTAGCCATGTGACCCTTTTTTCTCCGAAATGTGGTATGTCTGGTGTGTCGCTATCCCTGTGCAAGAGTTGAGAAAGGAGTGGTCCCTCAGGGGTTCTTGTTAAAGTTTGAGCTGACAAATGGATACAACTTGAGGCCTGATTGAGCATCCTGAAAGGAAAGAGTAGTAGCTTGCTATGTAAAGCGTGCGGGGAGAAATGATACACCATTAGTCACTCTGTGACCTGCCCAGAGGAACTGCCTTTGACTAAAGCAGAAAATCTTTATGTTTAGAGAACTGAGTGTTCCATGGCAATTCTTGGACTTTTAACAATTGTTGCAAATACAGAGTCAGGCTCCTTTTTGTTCTCCATTCCTCTCCTTTCTGCTCCTGCAGGTGTTTATACGCGAGCTGATCTCCAATGCCAGCGATGCTTTGGAAAAACTGCGTCATAAGCTGGTGTCTGATGGCCAGACGCTGCCAGAAATGGAGATTCACTTGCAGACCGACTCTGAGAAAGGCACCATCACGATCCAGGTACCGCCTCTCGTGTCCAGGCGTGTGCAGTGCAGGGCTCGCAGAGATGGGACCTGCCTTCCGGTGACGTCTCTAGGCTCCCGTTGACGTGCTGTCTTTACTGTTAGGAGGGCTCCGGTTTTAATTTATTGCTAAAATCGCACTCATTCGTTATAGAAAATTTGGAAGACATAGGTGACCAGAAAAGAAAATGAAAATCACCCATCATCCAAAGATAACTGCTAGTAACATTTTAGCACGTGTCTATGTAAGGTTTGGTGCAGTTGTTAACATCGCTAAACATATTTTTTTTTTTGAGACAGAGTCTCACTTTATTGCCCAGGCTAGAGTGAGTGCCGTGGTGTCAGCCTAGCTCACAGCAACCTCAAACTCCTGGGCTCAAGCAATCTTACTGCCTCAGCCTCCCAAGTAGCTGGGACTACAGGCATGCGCCACCATGCCTGGCTAATTTTTTTATATATATATATATTAGTTGGCCAATTGATTTCTTTCTATTTATAGTAGAGATGGGGTCTCGCTCTTGCTCAGGCTGGTCTCGAACTCCTGAGCTCAAATGATCCGCCCACCTCAGCCTCCCAGAGAGCTAGGATTACAGGCGTGAGCCACCGCGCCCAGCCCGCTAAACATATTTTTAATGTACTCTTTTCGTGTTTTTAAGCTGTGCTTCCCCCTGGTAACAGAGACGAAGCAGCACTTGTGGTTGCTGTTGTGAGAATTTTAAGGTCAAGGAGTTAGAAAGGCAAAGGGGTTTTGTGAGGCAGTGGCCCTGGGGACTTTGTGTTCCAGAGACAGCTGCCTAGGGACCTTCTGTCTCAGGGTCTGAGCATAACTGGGGGTCTGGCATAGGCCTGGGTGGGTCTGAGCGTCCCTTTCTGGAACGCCGGCTCGTTCCTACGGCCATGCCAGATGGGTGAGTGCGTGCGTGAGTGAGTGGATGAGCCACCTTGGTGCGTGTAAGCTGCTCGTCACCAGGATTGGGTGGGGCATGGGTTTCTTTCCTTTGCCTCTCCCTGAGCTGGCCTGTGGCAGGGCAGGGGGCACAGGGCTGGGATGTGCGAAGGGGCCTCCTGCACTTCCCTGCCGTTTACAGCCTGGGGCCCTTAGAGTGAATGACGGATGGATGTGCTGGGAACAGGGGCAGTGGGGACGTGACTTGTGGTCCCTGAGCAGAGAGGCTTGTCCTCCTGTTCCACTGCTTCCTGGGATTGTTTATGTCATGAAAAGAAGTTTTGTTAGCTTTTGTCTTTTGTCTTCTTTTTTTTTTATTTAAAAAGAACAGTTCTAGATTTCCAGAAAATTTGAGCAGATAGGACAAAGAGTTCTGATATACCCCTGGCACTCAGTTTCCCCTAACACCTGACGTGGATGGTCCGTTGTTACCATTAATTAACCGCTATTGATACATTATTCTATGTAAAGTTTTACCAAAGGCAGGGCTTTTATGGGGCTCAGGTGTTGTGCCAATCTCTCTGCCCTACTGACATTTTAGCTTCATTGCTTTTTGTTAGTTTTAGAGGATTCTTTCAGTAATAAAATATGTAGCCTTACTTGATCACTGTCTAGCTTGATTTGATATTTACCACTTCATTTATAATGTAAGAGTCTTAGAACGGTATCATTCCAATGACAAAACCCTCTTTTTCTTTTGATGTCAAATATTTTGCATACACACCTGTCGTAAACCCTCGCAGATTCCTTTCAAAATCTTACATGGTGCATTGGCTGTTAGCAAGTGATCTCTGCCTATATCAGAAATATCTGTACTTCAACATTATTTATTTTATTTTATTTTTGAGCAGATTTAAAATTTAAAGGCAGTACAAAAATTGCCATATACTCCACACCCAGCTTCGTTTATGATTAAAGTCTTAGATTAATGTGTTGTGTTGGCTACAGTTAACGAACCAGGATTAATGTGTTTTTTCTTTCTTTTTTTTGAGACAGTATCTTTCTGTCGCCCAGGCTAGAGTGCAGTGACATCATCATAGCTCACAGCAATCTCAAACTCTTAGGCTCAAGTCATCCTCCTGCCTCAGCCTCCCAGAGTGTTGGGACTACCGGTGGGAGCCACTGCGCCCGGCCTGTGTGTTGTTCTTAAGCAGAGCTGTTCAGTCTTCCCCATTTCCCCCGATGCCCCTTTTCTGTCCCAGGATCCCACATGACACAGTCACCGTGTTTCCTTAGGCTCCTTGTGACTGTGTCTCAGACTCTCCTTGTCTTTGGTGGCCTGGGCAGCTTGGAGGACTGGCTGGGTGTGTTGTCGGATGCCCCCACTGGGGTTTGTCTGGTGTTTTTCTCATGATTACACCCCGGGGTGTTGGCTTTGGGAGGAAGAGGGCAGAGGTGAGGACCCTTCTCATCCCATCCTGTCCAGGTCTGCACTGTCACACGCCTTGGCACAGTAGGTGTTGACCCTGACTGGCGGCTAAGGTCATGCTGAGGAGGGTCAGGGATTTGCTGACTGCTTTTGCTCTGGGCACTTCCTTGTTCTCCATCTTTTCCTTGAGAAGGGCTGGATGGCGGTTGAGGCTTATGGAGTCTGTTTATTTTATTTTGGAAAAACAGAGAAGTTGAAAAGACTAATACAGTGAACGCTCAGGTCACCACCACCCAGGTTAAGACATAGAACACTCTGGAACCTTCACCCCCAGCTGCCCCTCCTTAGTCACAGCTCTTCCCAACACCCCCTTCTACCTGGAAATTAGCTGCTAGTCTAACCTTGGAGACAATTGTCTCCTTGCTTTTCTTCATAATTTTGCCATCTGGGTTTGTTATCAGAACAGTTTGTTGCTTAGTTTTGCCTGTTACAATGAGGGGGTCACAGAGGATGTATTTTCTGTGGTTTGCTTGTTCAATTATTGCAGTTCGGATTGCTATGTAGTATGCTGTTAGATAAATATGCCATAATTTATCTAATCTGCACATTTGGATTGTTTCTACTTTTCTGCAATTACAAGTGATTTTGCAAGAAGCTATTTTGTAAGTTTCTCCTACCATTCAAGGGTGGGAGTTTCTGTCGGACCTGTACCTAGGATTAGGGTTACTCCTAGGAGTACAGTTACTAGATGGCAGGGTTTGGGCAGGGGGTGCTCTGCCGCAGGCGTCCCTGACGTGTGCTCTCCAAGGCTGTGAGGGTGCACTCCTGTTCCGCCCCGTGCTCACCCACACTTGCTGTCACCAGACTTGTCCTTTTGGCCGGGCGGTGTGCAAGTGATGGCGACCCCTCTGCTTGTGTTTTGCGTCTCCTGGGATACAGATGTGGTTAAGGATTTTTCATTTTACTTCCTGCCTCTACTGAGTGAGCTCGGTTTACCTGCTCAGGATGTCGCTGTCAGGTATCGGACCACGTGAGCGACATGTGTCTGCTGTAGACAAGCCCGGGACCTGCTCTGGCACAGCGGGCTACCGGTCACCCCTGCTGCAAGCACCCCATATGAACCCACCTGGCATTTGGAGGCCGCCTAAGTCGGGGTTCTCCTTGCAGCAGCAGAGCCTGACCCGACCTCTCTGCCACTTTTCACTGTGACTTTTCCTCAGTTCTTCTCTGTCTGCTTTCAAGATACAGTCCCGCGTTGCTTAACGACAGAGGTATGTTCCAAGAAAGGCGATAGGCGATGTCATGGTTGCGCGAACGTCGTAGAGTTCAGTTACACAAACCCACGTGCAGCCTGCTGCGCGCCCAGGCTAGGCTGTTGCTCCTGGGCGGGACACCTGTACGGCAGGTCACTGCAGGCAGTTGTAACACAACGGGAAGTATTTGTGCACCTAAACATATCTAAATGCAGAAAGGGTACAGTAAAGATACAATATAAAGGACAAAAAATGGTGCACCTGTGTAGGGCGTGTACCGTGAGTGGAGCTTGCTGGACTGAAGTTGCTCTGGGAGAGCGAGTGAGCGCGTGCAGAGGGAGCGTGAAGGCCTCGGTGTTACTGTGTGCCACTGTAGACTTCATCTGTAAACACTGTGCACTTAGGCTACAGTAAATGTCAAAAAATATTTTTTTTCTTTCAATAATAAGTTAGCCTTAGCTTACTATAACTTTTTTACTTTATACACTTTTAATTTTTTTAACTTTATAATAACATTTAGCTTAAAACACAAACACATTGTACAGCTGGACAAAAGTGTTTTCTTTCTTTATGTCCTTTTTGTGTAGGCTTTTTTTTCTTAAGAGATGAGGTCTTGCTCTGTCTTCCAGACTGGAGTGCAGTGGCCGGATCATAATTCACTGCAACCTTGAACTTCTGGCCTCAGGTGATCCTCCTGCCTCAGCCTCCCACACTGGTAGGATTATAGGCATCAGGCACTGTGCCCAGCCTTTTCTTCCTCTTAGGACTATGGTATGTGTGTGTGTATGTGTGTGTGTGTGTACATGTGTTAGTGTGTGTGTTTGTTCATGTGGGTGTGCATGTGTGTGGAATCCTCCCTGTTGGTCACTGTCTTTTTTTTTTTTTTTTTTTGAGACAAAGTCTCACTTTATTGCCCAGGCTAGAGTGAGTGCCGTGGCGTCAGCCTAGCTCACAGCAACCTCAAACTCCTGGGCTCAAGCAATCCTGCTGTCTCAGCCTCCCGAGGAGCTGGGACTACAGGCATGCACCACCATGCCCAGCTAATTTTTTCTATATATATTAGTTGGCCAATTAATTTCTTTCTATTGATAGTAGAGACAGAGTCTCGCTCTTGCTCAGGCTGGTTTCGAACTCCTGACCTCGAGCGATCCACCTGCCTCCGCCTCCAAGAGTGCTAGGATTATAGGCGTGAGTCCCCTGTGCTTTCTTCTAGAAGTTTTATAGTTTTAGCCCTTATATCTATGATCCATTTCAAGTTAGTTTTGTGTATGGTGTGAGGTAGGGGTTAAGATTTATTTTTTGCATATGGCTATCCACTTGTTTCAGCACCATCTGTTTAAAGACTTATCATCCCCATCCCCACTGAATTATCTTGGAATCTTTGTCAAAAATCAATGGACATACTACCTGTGTGGCTCTGTTTCTGGTCTCTGGTTCTTTTGATCTATGTGTCCATCCTTAAATGCCCGTATCACACTGTCTTACTTACCGTGGCTTTATAGTAAGTCTTAAAATTAGGTAGTATAAGTTCTCCAATTTTGTTCTTTTTCAAAATATTCTAGGTTCTTTGTATTTTCATATAAATTTTAGAATCAGCTTGTCATTTTCTGTAAAACCCTGAGGATTTAGATTGCGATTACAGTGAATCTGTAGATCACTTTGGGAAGAAATTAAAATGAGTTGAAAATAGTAACTTTTAGATGTGTTTTCTCCTTTTTCTCCTTTGTATCAGCCTAACAGTAACCTTTTCCTTAGGATTCTATTTAAATTTCTTTTTTTCCTTCTTCCTTTCCTTCTCTCTCTCTCTTTTTTTCCTTTCCCTTTCCCTTCCTTTCCTTTTTTTGACAGAGTCTTGTTCTCTGGTCCAGGCTGGAATGAAGTGGTGCAACCATAGCTCACTGCAGCCTCAAACTCTGTTGCTCTGTGTCCTGGTCTGTTCAGGCTTTTGTAACACTACCCAAGGACTGGGTACTGTGCTTACACACAGCAGAAATGTAGTACTCACGGCTCTGGAGGCTGGGAGGTCCAAGCTCCCAGGGGTCAGCAGATTTGGTGTCTGGTGAGGATGGCTCCTCATAGATGGTGCTTTCTGGGTGCCCTCACGTGGCGGAAGAGGCGAACAGCCTCCCTCAAGCCTCTTTTACAAAGGCCTTAATCCCAGTCATGAGGGTGGGGCTCTCAAGACCTTACTACCTCCCAGAGGGCCCGCTATTTAATCCCATCACCCTGGGAGTTAGGTTCTAACATGCCAATTTAGGAGGCCACCAGCCACAGGGTTGGCGGGTCTGAGGCTCCAGGGGAAGTGCTGGGAGAGGCAGTGGGATGGTGCTGCCCCCCTTCTTCCTGTGGCAATGGGATTGGGCCATCCCTGTGTCACCTGCAGAGCATACTCTTCACACCTGCTTCCTGCAGTTTGTATTTTCTCTCTGTCTCTCTTTTTTTTTTTTTGAGGCAAGACCTTGCTCTGTGGCCCAGGCTGGAGTGCAGGGTTGCAGTCATAGCTCACTGCAACCTCCCGAGTAGCTGGGACTACAGGTGCACCACCATGCCCAGCTAATTTTTAAAAAACTTTTATAGAGACAGGGTCTCCCTGTTGCCTAGGCTGGTCTTAAACTCCTGGCCTCAAGGGATCCTCCCACCTCAGCCCCCCAAACTGCTGGGGTTACAGGTGTGAGCCACTGTGCCCAGCCAGTATTCTCTTAAATCAGATTGTCTTGCTGGATCAGTAGAGCCACCAAAGGAGGAAATAGCTGTTCTAAAGAACCAGAACCACGGAGAAGGCAATAGTGGTGACAGAAGAGTTGTAGCTTTGCCTCTAAGTTGCTGACTTACTATGTTCTTCACAGAATGGTTTTCAATAATCCAGGAAACGTTCTGCTCTGCTGAGGCTGGGCTGATTTGATCAGCGTGTGGCGTCACTTCGCTGGCCCCCGTCTGGCCAGTATCGTCGATGCTGTTTGAGCCCTGGGGCTGCCTGTGTGCCTCAGCCCGCTCCCCCTGTACCATTGCTCTGGCACTTAGAGTGTCTCTCTCCTCAGGACACTGGCATCGGGATGACACAGGAAGAGCTAGTGTCCAACCTGGGAACAATCGCCAGATCAGGGTCAAAGGTAAGCACAGGCCCACCGCGTTCCTGTCCCTTGGTGCGCAAGGGTCCCTCCTGTAAGGGTGCCCTGGCTGCAAGATCAAATGAGAACGTCACCTGGTGTGCACCTCGTGGCAGCCACTGTGGGAACACCTTGTGACAGCACAGCCGACCCTCAGTGTCCCCGGGTGGGGGGCGGGGATAGTTCCAGGACCTCTTGCAGATGCCAAAACCCGGGATGCTCCCGTGTCCCTGATGTAAATGGTGTGGCATGTCACATGCACGTCCCTGTGTGCTTTGAATCATCTATGGTTACTCGTGATGCCGAATACAATGTAAATGCCATGTAAATACTTGTTATACTGTAGTTTTTAAAAATTGTTTTTTTTTTTTATTTTTCCTGAGCATTTTTGATCCTTGGTTGGTTCAGTGCACAGGCGTGGAACCTGAGAATATGGGGGGCCAGCTGTGTTTCGTTTTAGCATCACAGGGACCTCCGGCGTGGTTGCTGTTAGTATTTCCATTTTATAGGTGGGGAGGTGGGTTCTGCCGTAGCTGGAAGCTGTCGGTGTTGCCATTCTGCCTCGAGATGCTTCTCTGCAAAGTCCTTCCCCAGCCAGGCCATGCGCTGAGTGCGCTTGGCGCAGAGAAGGCCGGCGGGCCGTCTCCTCCACCGAGCCAGCACCATTGACAGGACTGAGCTGGGCCAGTCTGGGACGAAGGCTGGTGGCCTCGGCCGCCCTGGTGCCTCTCCTTGATCTCTGTCAGCCCTTGCGACCCCTATGTGGCAGCTGCGCCGAGTGTTTGATGATAGTGTGAATATTGATCCCAAGTGATTCACAGAAATTTCTACTTTTAAAAAATTACCGTAACTGTGACTTCCCCCTGATTAAGTTTTTTGGCTATATTTCTACCAAGGGTAGTCTGTGCTGTCCCATACAGGAGCCGCTAGCTACATGTGGCTGTTTCAGTGTAAATGCACTAAATGAAACGTAAACTGCAGTTCCTCCTTCGCGCCAGCCACGCCCAGGTGCTCAGCAGCCACCACGCTGGGCCTGGCAGATGCACAGGGTTTCCCGAGTTGCAGAATGTCCTGGGTCATGTTCAGTGTTGGCCACAGCCATGGCACGTGCATTTTACTTCCTCCTTTTTGACTCAGTGTCTCACTGTGTCACCCAGGCTGGAGTGCAGTGGTGTCGTCATAGCTCACTGCAGCCTCAAACTCCTGGGCTCAAGCATCCTCCTACCCTGGTCTTGAGAGTAGCTGGGACTACAGGTGCCACCACATCCCGCCAATTCTAATTTTACTAGAGACAAGGTCTCGCTCTTGCTCAGGCTGGTCTTGAACTCTAGGCAATCTGCTCTTGACCTCAGACAATCCTCCCGCCTTGGCCTCCCCGAGTGCTGGGATTACAGGTTTGAGCCACCGCTCCTGGCCTTGATTTTCGACCTGAGGAACTTCAGCATTAATAACATTAAATGAGAATAGCGAGGTGCTGTGTGGCCCAGTACGGCAGCACAAGCTGGGTTTGTGCTGTTGGCCCACAAAGCTTAGAATCTGGGAGACTTTATACAGGAGGCCAATTTGGGGGCCCCTCCTCCCTCCCCTGTGACCTGCAGGGTCTGTGGCACCCAGGAAGCCCAGCCTTGCCTTTCTGCAGGGTGGGGCTTATCCAAGCTCCTCTTTCCCACCCCTGGGTGTGACCTACAGGCCTCCCCTTGTCTGAGACAGGCAGAAACTGCTGGCTTTAGGCATGGAGTTGAATTTAGACCTGTCGCCAGTGGTCTTGGGCAAGCGCTTTGCCCCTCTGGGACTTGGGTCTTTATGTGGGAAACGGGCGGGAAGTGATCAATGTGGCTGTTCTAAGGATTAAATGAGATCTTGGCGAGCGCAAGAGGAACATACACAGAAAGTTGCGAATGTCAGCTCCGGGGGAGGTCGGCACCTTCCCTCTGACCAGCCTGTGCCCCCGCAGGCCTTTCTGGAAGCGCTGCAGAACCAGGCCGAGGCCAGCAGCAAGATCATCGGCCAGTTCGGGGTGGGTTTCTACTCGGCCTTCATGGTAGCCGACAGAGTCGAGGTCTATTCCCGCTCGGCGGCCCCGGGGAGCCCGGGGTACCAGTGGCTCTCAGACGGGTGAGTAAGTGAGGAGAAGCCCCACCTCACACAGGGGTGTCCCTGTCCCCATCCTGGGAGCACTTGCAGCTTGGGCTGGAGCCGAAGCAGTCCGCATGGAGTGTGGAAAGTTAGATTCTCCTCAGAACATGCAGATGAGCACCGTCAGCACCGGCCTTTCTCCTGGTCGCCCTGCTCTGGGGCGGCCCCCTCTGGGAGCTCGGCCTGGTTCCTCCCTGACCCTGCAGTTTCCTGGCGTGGTTTCACAGCTGCCCAGAGCCGCCTCCCGCGCCCGCTGGCTTCTCTCTCCAAGACGCCTGGTTTTTCTCCGGTGTGTGCTGGGGCCGTGTCTTACTAGTTGGCTAGGCTGAGTTTCCAGAAACACGCGAGACCCCATTTGCGGAGCACAAGGCCTTAGCCAGACGCCGCACTCTAGCAGCCTCAGAGCTGCGTTCTGCAGTGCGCTCCTGGCGTCTGGCAGCACAGCCGGGAGAGGGGGCCTGGCCTGGCACAGTGTGGCTCTTCCGGGGCTCTTCCTCGGTCGCAGCCAGGGTTTCCGCTGAGTTCCACAGAAGCGGTGCTCAAAGCGCACGGGGGCCAGGGGGTCAGCAAGGCCCTGCCAGGTCTGTCCCCTCTTCCCTCGCTTCTGCAATGGTTTTCTCTCTTCCCAGGGGCACTTGGCCTCTGTTGGAAGGTCAGAAACAACACAGGGATTGGCCTTGGCCTCCCCTCAGGTGTCTGGCATGGATTTGGGGCCAGGCCAGGCCCTGCCAGCACCCTGGGCTTGCTTTCTGGGAACAAGCCCAGGCCGTCCTCCTAGGGGGTGGACGCGGGGTCGGCAGTTCTGACGTCCGCCCAGGGGTCTGAGGGGCTCCACCAGGGTCACAAAGCTGCTCTCTGTCCGTTGGTCTGGGCTTCGCTGGTGTGGAAGGGAAAGTGAGCTCGTGTGCAGGACTTTGTGAGCAGCGACATGTGGAATTGGCTCTTCCTTTCCTGTGTGTGTCTCAGCTCTGGCGTGTTCGAAATCGCTGAAGCTTCAGGAGTTAGAACCGGAACAAAAATCATCCTCCACCTCAAATCTGACTGCAGAGAGTTTGCCAGCGAGGCCCGGGTTCGAGGTGTGTGGGGCAGGCCCTGTACGAGGTGGGCTCCCGCTGGACGAGGGTGCCTGGGTGGAGCCGGGAAGGGCTGAGCCACCCCGTGCCACGGGAAGGGTTGGCCGCCAGGCCCGCGAAGGACAGAGCTGCTGGTTCTGAGTCCCTGTTACGCCGCGCAGCAGGCTGGGCCTCCTTCCGGCCAGGTCCTACTGCTGCCCAGCACGTGACCGGGAGGGGAGGGCGGGCGTCCCTGCTGCACCTCGGCTTGTGCTCCTGTGAAATGGGCACAGCACAGAGGAGCCCTTCCCTGCAGGCTTGTGCTCAGGCCGGGAGGCTTCGTGGATTCAGTGTTGTTTCTCTTCTGTCTCTTCCAGATGTGGTGACAAAGTACAGTAACTTCGTCAGCTTCCCCCTGTACCTGAACGGAAGGCGCATCAACACCTTGCAGGTGAGACCCAAGCCCCCTGAAGGGCTCGGTCGTTCGTGGAGACAAGTCCTTGCATTAGAGGGGTAGAGGGGCAGAGGTGGGAAGATGAGAACTGGGGTGCAAGCAGGGTCCTCAGCCCCCACACCCTGGTCCACTTGGTTTGTGCAGCCACCGTCCCAGCCTATTCCAGAACACTTCCATCACCCCCGAAAGCAGCTGTGCCTGTTGTCAGTCACACCCCTTCAGCCTCCCCCAGCCCTGGGCAGCCACGTCTGCTTTATATTCATTTGCCTGTTCTGGATGTTTCTCATAAATGGCATCCCACCACATGTGGTCCTTTGTGGCTGACCTTCCTCACGTGGTTCAGCCACGGTGCGGTGTCAGCCTGGTCCTTTATGTGGCTGAGTAGTTCTCTGTATCTGGAGAGCCTGCCTTCTGCCGTTGCCGCAGCCGTTGGTGGCCAGTGTTTGTTCTCAGGGCTCCTCCTGACGCAGTGGGGGGGGAGCCCTCTTACTCCAGAGCCTTTGTGTGTCCTGCACCGGAGGGGCTGGGGTCTGCGCCTGGGACCACCACCTGCCTGTCCCAGAAGGCCGTTCCAGGGGTATGGGCGCCACTCGCTCAGCTCCGCAGTTGTTGGGAAGACACGTCTGCAACATGACACCTCCGTCCGTGTCCGTTTCCAGGCTCTCTGGATGATGGACCCCAAGGACATCAGCGAGTGGCAGCACGAGGAATTCTACCGCTACGTTGCTCAAGCCTATGACAAGCCCCGCTACACCCTGCACTACAGGACAGATGCGCCACTCAACATCCGGAGTATCTTCTACGTGCCGGACACGGTGAGGTGCTGCCTGGCGCTGGCATGGCCGGCAGAGTGACTCTGCTGTCCCCAGAGCAGGGGTCCCCCAGCCACAGTGGTTTTGGCAACAACGAGCACTTTCCCCCAATGGCAACAGCTTTGCAGACACGTCACAATTAACCTTGCAGCATTAGAAAACCAGAGGCCTCTGGATGGGTGCACGCAGGTTTTCACTCTCGCACGGGTCACACGCAGCCAGGGGATGTTTGGTGTGGTGTCTTTCAGCACGGGGCCGGGCGCCGGGCTCGGTAGACCAGGACGCTGGCCTGGATGCTGGGGACCGGCCCTCTGGGCAGCACCGCAGGGGGAGGCCCGTGGCCAGCCGCCACGCTGGTGCACTCTGGGCTCCCTGTGCCCCCGACTCGTGGCCCCTGTCAGCACGTTGCAGTTCCGACAAATCCTGCAGTAAAGAGACCTGTTCGGGGCTTAAAACTCAGCCTTTCCTGCTCTCATCTGCCTGGGGCCTTCTCAATGTCCCACGTTTGTCAGCACCCATCATGGAGCGAGCCGAGTGAGGGCCTCCCCTCACGCGTGGTCCACAGACAGCAGCGTCAGCACCTCCTGGGACGCGTTAGAAACAGCTCCAGGCCCCACTAGGGCCCCCGAGTCAGAGCCCGGATTTTAACAAGATCCCGCGTGATGGTGGAGTTAAGTTTGTGAATCGTGACATAGAGCAGGCGGGGGCGGACGCTTTCTGTGAGGGCCGGAGAGTAACTAGTCCTGGCTTTGGGGCGACGCGGTCTCTGTTGTACCGACCGGCTCTGCCGCCGTGGTGAGGAAACTCCACAGACAGGACCAACACGAAGAGCCGGGCTGTGTCCTGTTAGCTGTGTAGACATTCAGACCTAACTTTCATCTTTTCCATATCGTATCCTGTCATATACCACTTCAAAGTGTAGAAACCATCTCGGGCCACGCGGAGGGAGGCTGTGGGCTGTCTGCCGACTCCGACCCGTAGCAAGGCTTAGCTCCGTTCAGGAGGACACGCAAGTCTTCATTCTGTGTCCTCCATGGGGAGAACAGACTGGGGACTGGGGAGGGTGGCGGCCGCCCCACCCTGCAGAGCCATGGGGTGGGGGTCAGGGGCATCCTCCGCGGATTTAGCGCAGTGTGGGTGGCAGTGGGTGAAGCAAGGCACAACCGCCCCGGCCCAGGGCAGTGTGGGAAGGGCTGGTCTCCGGAATCCTGCCTTCAGGGTCTGCCTCCTCATGGCCGAGGCAGACTTCCACCATTGCTGCCTGACACTGTCCTTTCCTCGACCCAGAAACCATCCATGTTTGACGTGAGCCGGGAGCTGGGCTCCAGTGTCGCCTTGTATAGCCGCAAAGTCCTCATCCAGACCAAGGCCACGGACATCCTGCCCAAGTGGCTGCGCTTCCTCCGAGGTACGGTGGCCTGGCGCCCGCGCTTCATGTGGGCTGGAGCCCCGGGTCTGTGAGTGACCTCCCGTGTGGCCCAGGGCTGGCGACTGCATTTGTGCCACATGCGCCAATCTCGCTCTCAGTTTGTCCTGGGAAGCTTTCTAGTTTGACCTGGGGGAAGAAGAGGGGTGTTTACCCCTCTTGAGGTCTTTTGGTATTTAGACATATTACCTCAGTTTCAGATTTGTGCACGAATTGTGTTAAATTTGAGTGAGGTTATAGTTTAATAAAAAATTCAGCTTTTAAACTTTTGTATCATTTTAGCACACGAGGGTGCAAACTATCCACGACATAGTTATGACTTGTAACATAAAGGGCAGGATATCGCTTTCCCAGTGTCAGGTGGATCCTGACGCCATAGATGCTGTCCCCTGGCTGAGGCTGGCTCGCCTGCCCGCTGCTCACGTCACCAAGTCCTGTGCGAAGCTTGGGAGGTCTCCCCAGTCCCGTCCTTCCTGCTGCCGTCCCACCTCACTGTGGATTTGAGGCCAGGCTTCGGGCATGACAGGCCAGGTGTCCCGGAGGACTTGGGCGGTGGGGGAGAGCCTGACCTGCCGTGTGTCTCAGGTGTGGTGGACAGCGAGGACATTCCCTTGAACCTCAGCCGGGAGCTCCTGCAGGAGAGCGCGCTCATCAGGTGAGCTCAGGGAGGGCAGGGAATTGGGGTCCTGCTGACCCCTCATGGGCTCTTTTGCCACCAGAGGGCCTAGGGCGGGACTCCAGGAGCTGAGAGCAGAGCATAGAGCTGGGAAGCTGAGCCTGGGGGTTGGGGTCCTCAGGAGCCTTCTGGGTTCCCCAAGCCTGGCCTCTGGGGCATCCCGGGAACAGCTCAGTCTACATCTAGAGGAATTTGGGGGTGGCTGGTCACCACCACGCTGGAGTCTAGAAGCAGGAGGGCTACAGAGCCAGCCTGGGCCAGCCTGCCCCCCCTCGGCCGAGTACAGAGGGGGGACCCTGGTGTGCCGGCTCAGGGTCCTCCAACAGTGTCTCTACTCCCCAACTCAGATTCCAGGCTCACCAAATAATCTTTATTTGGAACTTACTGGCTTTTTCCCCTAGTGCAAGTAATGTTTGCTTACTAGAGCATGTATAAGTCACCTGTAATCCAGCCTAGAGTTAGCCACTGTTTACGGCTTAGAGTGTAGCAGACTGACAGCCAGGTAGGGGCAGGTTTCAGAGTTAACATGTAGGATGAGAAGTTGGAAATACATACCTTTGGAAGTCACTGAATTGCCCGTAAAGTACGATGTGCAGTGTCAACATGCCTCCTTGAAGACTCACACGTGAGCTCATGGACAGTTCGACAGCCAGTTTCTCCTCTGTCGTTGGGAGGGTGCTGATTTGTGGTGGAGGCTGAGGCTTGGTCGTTGGTGTGGGTTTGGACGATGATGTGGGGGAGTCGGAAGCCCTTGCTGTCCGGAGTGGCCCTGGCGCTGAGAGAATGGCAGTCTGTCTCTCTCATCTCATGCCCTCGGGCAGCAGCTGGTCCAGGGAGGTGGCGGGTGGGGCACTGCTGGCCTGGGGCCTCGTGCTGCCCTGTGGCTCCTTCCCGCCCCACCCACAGAGGCAGAGAGCCACGTCGATTTTTAAAAAATTTTTTAACATTATTGAATTCATATTATTTATACTATTTTGTTTGGTTTTTTTGTACCTAATAGCTTATTTGGACCACTTTTCACTGTCATTAATTTTTGTTTGTTTGTTTGAGACAGGTTCTGGTTCTATCACCCAGGCTAGAGTGCAGTGGCATCATCATAGCTCACTGCAACCTCAAACTTCCGGGCTCAGGTGATCCTCCTGTCTCAGCCTCCCGGGTAGCTGGGACTATAGGCACGTGTCACCATGCCCGGCTAGATTTTAAATATTTTTTGTACAGACAGTGTCTTGCTATGTTGCTCAGCCTGGTCTTGAACTCCTGGCCTCAAGTGATCCTCTGGCCTCAGCTTCCCAGAGTGCTAGGATTATAGGTGTGAGCCACGGTTCGCCCAGCCTGAGATGTGATTTTTAATAGCCGTACGGTATTCTAGAGCATACAAATTGTAACCTGTGTTCTTCCATCGAACACCAGGGTTCATGATTGTTTCATGTGCCACAATGACAATCTTGGTCTGTAAGTCTTGGTGCGCTCGCGATTGTTTCCTGAGGTGTAATTCCCACAGTTGGAGCAGCCAGCTCACAGGGTGGACACGATTTCCCTGCTGGGGTCTTTGTTGCCCGCCAGTCCTCTTCGAGGGGTGTCAGCTCATACGGTGGCCCACAGGGTGGACCCCACGTGCTGCCTCCTGCTGGGCGATCGCACAGGGTTTCCCTTTCTTTCAGCTTAATCTGTCTCAGTTTGGCCAAAAACGGTTATTTTCAGTTCTTTGGCTATTAGTGGGGCTGAGCACTTACTCGTATCTTTCTGGTCATTAGTGTTCAGGAGAAGTTGCTTGTTTGTGTTAAATGAATGTCTGTTCTGTAGGAAACTCCGGGATGTTTTACAGAAGAGGCTAATAAAATTCTTCGTTGACCAGAGTAAGAAAGATGCTGAGAAATACGCCAAGTTTTTTGAAGATTACGGCCTGTTCATGCGAGAGGGCATCGTAACCACTGCAGAGCAGGAGGTCAAGGTAGGGGCTGGGTTTCCAGGCCTTTCTCCTGGTCCTTGGCTCCAGGCCTGTGGAGGCCGCCGGCGGAGGTGTCCCTGGACGTGATGGTGGTGCAGCCAGGCATCCAGGCCACGGCTGCTGGGGCAGGAATGGAAGGTCGGGCCCTACTGGGTTCCAGGCATGTCCTCGCCCTTGTCCTGCAGGTGCCGTGCTTGTCACCAGGGGGCCAAGCCTCGCTCCCTCTGACGCCCCAGCCCCGAGAGCGGGCAAGATGGGGGCACACACTGTCTCCTCACAGAGGATGCTGGGGGCTTGGGGGGCTACAGACAGGGCAGGCCGCGGTGTCTGACTCCCTGGGGTGGGGAAGGCGAGACATTGCTGTGTTTAGTAAGGGGGGGTTCGGATATACCAGGCAGAAATCCCATAATCCCACGACATGGGGGCCAGTGGTTCAGTTAATCGAACACCTGATTGCTAAAAAAATGATACATTCATTCCAAAAACAGATTTTGGCCATTTTTTATTTATAGGTCTCATAAAGGTTATAAAGTTTAGTCTTTTAGGGCCAGGCAAAGTGGCACACGCCTGTAATCCCAGCACTTTGGGAGCCCGAGGGGAGAGGATTGCTTGAGCCCAGGAGTTTGAGGTTGCTGTGAGCTGTGATCAGGCCACGGCACTCTAGCCCAGGTTACAGAGCAAGACCCTGCCTCAAAAAAACAAAAAAATTTTACTCTTCTAAATTGCACAGTGTAGCAGCAGTCCATGCACTCAGTGTTGTGTGACGTCCATGCCATCTAGTTCTAGAACATCCCCCCCCCCCCCCCCCCCCCCCCCCCCCCCGCCCCTAGCAGGAGCCTGCCCCACGAGCAGTCCCTCGGGGTGCTGCTATCCACTGTCTCTGGTAGGGAGGGAGGGTGACCACAGGTGTGGGGTCCTGAGGAGGAGGAGTGTGGGGATGGGGCTGGGGGAAGGCTTCCGGGCCGGCTCTCCTGCTGGGCCCGGTCCTGCCTCCCGGTTGCCCGCAGACCCCGGCGCCTTCCCGCGCAGGCTGGCTAAACTCTCACTCGCTCTTGCCTGCCTGAGCTGTGGTTAGCAGCGCCTGGGTGGTGCTCACTGCGTGCCAGAGACCTTCCTGAGTGCCGCACGGTGTCCGCTCACGGGAAACGAGTGTGTTTACTCATGAGGATCGTGGCCGTGTAGCCGAAGGCAGATCTTAGCGTGTGGGTGTGGACTGGCCTTGCCCGGCTGGTCCCAAACCCTTGTTTTCCCCCTCTCTGCCTGTATCCACCTGGAATCCCAGTCTCCTCACTCTCTTACTCCCGGGTGTCCTCTGCGCCTTTCCCCATGTCCCTGCACTCCCCACCCCTCTTCTGTGTCTGCGACCGTGAGCGGTGACAGTGGCTTAGGTGAGGCAGTGTCGGGCTCCCAGCTTGCTGCTCCTGCATCCTTCCCGCGCAGCTCCCCCCAGCACAGACGGGCTCCGGCGGTCACATCTGTGTTCCGCCCACGGGGGCTTGTCCTCTTCCTCTACGGGGCCCTCTCCAAGTCCCGCGCCCACCCCACTGGCCAGAGCACGTCACCCGCCACAACTGGCTGTGAGGAAGGCTGGGAAATGTAGACTTGAAGTCTGTCCACGTGCCTACCTGGGGCAGGGTCTGGCCGCTCTGGAGGCGTGTGCGCGGCTTGCCCAGAGAGCCCGCAACCCCCGTAGCTCCTGAGCTGGGGCCTGCCAGCAGAGCAAGGCCTGTCCCGGACACCACAAAGAGCCTACAGCGCCCCCAGGGGCCCGAGCCAGCCCAGAGCCGGGCAGCGTGGGCTTCAGAAGCCTGTGGCGGCAGGTCGGGAGGTGTTCCGACTGTGGACCTGGGGCAAGCAGGGACCTGCCCTCGTCTGTCTCCAGGAGGACATCGCAAAGCTGCTGCGCTACGAGTCCTCGGCACTGCCTGCCGGGCAGCTGACCAGCCTCGCGGACTACGCCGGCCGCATGCGGGCGGGCACCCGCAACATCTACTACCTGTGCGCCCCCAGCCGGCAGCTGGCCGAGCACTCGCCCTACTTCGAGGCCATGAAGCAGAAGGACACGGAGGTGGGTGAGCAGCGGGGATTGGGGCTGGCTCCCCGAGGCTGCACGGCCGCTCCCCGGCAAGGGCTCCCTGCACTTGGCCTCTCTGTGGAGCCGGTAGAAGACGAGGCGGGGTCTGAGCTCTCGGGCGAGGGCCTTGAGCTTCTCAGCTCTGTGTTTGGTGGAAAGTGGCTGCACCTTCCAAGACGCGGGCGGGCTTCGAGGTGGGTCGGGGTCAGGGGAACAGGGGCCCAGGCCGTCTGCAATCCGGTTACATTTCTCGCCAAGTCACTCGTGAATTTCCCTGTGAGTGGAGCGTTCGCACGGCCAAGGCAGCCGGAGCCTCCCTCAGAGCCATCTGCTGAGGCCCCGGAGCCCCAGCGCCCCATGGGGTCCTCCTGTCCTCTCCTCAAGGGCAGGGAGCCCTGCAGGCCTGACGGGTGCTCTTGGACGTGCGCAGGTCCTCTTTTGCTACGAGCAGTTTGATGAGCTGACCTTGCTGCACCTTCGTGAGTTTGACAAGAAGAAACTGATCTCTGTGGAGACAGACATCGTCGTCGACCACTACAAGGAGGAGAAGTTTGAGGACGGGTCCCCAGGTCGGCTGCCTCCTGCTCTCAGGCACAGGGCGCGCGAGGGGGTGGAGCCTGGTCACGGCCTGCAGGGCGTCGCTGTCCTGCAGCGGTGGGTCTGCACGGGGCTTTTCTCAGCTGATCTGGGGTCACGACGTGTGAAAGCAGCAGTTTGGGAACATCTTAGTAATGCACAGCGTCCCCTGTGTAGGTCCAGGGTCTCCAACGCTTCTCCCACCATGGCGTCTTACAGCTGACTAAGCTTCCTGAGGGAGTCAGAATTGTGTTTCCAAAGCCCTGACAAAATTATGAGAGCCACTGGCAGCCAGACTTGCCCTTCCTGAGGTCTTAGGAAGGAGCTTCTGTCTCTGTCGTGGCAGGTGGGGGGAGGGAGAGCATCGAGGGAGCCGGGGGAGCTGGCCGGGCTCACTCCCGCCACCTTCTGCAGCCGGCGAGAGCCTGTCCGAGAAGGAGACAGAGGAGCTGATGGCCTGGACGCGAAACGTGCTGGGGTCTCGCGTCACCAACGTGAAGGTGAGGCCTTCCGGGGACCAGCCGCCATCTGGCCGCCATGGCCCTTGGTGCCCATAGGTGTCGCCTTCCCGTTCCTGGCCTGGTGGGTCCACCCCGCGGTGGTAAAAGCCGTGGTGTGAGGTGGAGCCCCCGAGGGTGCCTGCTCCTGCACACGCGCACCGTGTGCTGCCCAGGAGTGCCGCAGAGGCCAGAGGCAGGGTCTGCCTCCCCGCTTCCCCTGGGGCAGAGCGGGTGGGAACTGAGAGGCTGGAAGGAGCAGCCTCAGGCCGGGTGGGTTGGAGCAGAGGAGCCCAGCAGGCCACCCCGGGCCATCCTGGTCCAGGCCCTGCAGGAGCTACAGCAGCCGATGACGTGGTTCCAAAAAAGGGATGTTCCACCCCAGCCCTCGGGAGCTCATGTTCCCACTTGGGTTCTTGGTGTGGGGGCTTCCGGATGAGCTAAGACCCCACTGGTCTGGCTCAGCTAGAAGAGAACAGGCATCCCGTGCCAGGCCACCGGTGCAGGGACACGTGTAGGAGCGGTCCCCAGGGGAGAGGCAGGGTAGGCTGGCAAGAGCAGAGGATGGATGCGGGCAGGTCCCTGAGGTGGCATGGGACTTGGGAGACAGGGACGGCACTGCGTGAGAGGAGCAACCCTGGGCAGGATGTGCAGATGGGACTTGGTGACACAGCGCACTTGTACAGCACTGCCGTGGCCCTGCCTCACCAGTGCTCGCTCATTGAGCCTCAGGTCACCTGTTGTCCCCAGTTCACAGAGAGCGTCCCAGCATCCCACAGCTAGAAGTCAGGGAGGCTGGATTGGAATGAGAGTCCAGATTCTCCTCTTCCCCCCGATGTCCCCTGGGCTCAGAGCAGCCGTGGGCTCCTGCAGTTGGGAGGCCCAGACCGGCGGGGGGGTGGGGGGCCGGGGGCTGTTCGCAGGTGCGGGCTGGGGAGGCCTGTGGGCAGAGGTGGGTCTGCTAGTCACACAGGGCCCAGGAGGGCGCAAGAGTGAGGCCTGCAGGGAGGAGCTCGAGCCACCCCAAAGACCAGATGAGGCAGATAAGAGACCTTAGAGCAGGACCTGTCCTGAGGTGGGCCTGCGGCCAGTGCTGGGCTTCTCAGAGGTCCGCGTGGACTTGGCAGGGAGCCCGTGGAGGTCGGAGGTGAACGTGCCAGGCAAGGTAGGCCTTCAGTGTGAGGCATCAGCCACTGGTGGTGTCGGGAGGAGGAAGGAGCCTCCCACAGGCTCCCCAACTTCATGTGGGGGCAGCAGCGCAGGACCCCGCCCAGCACTGGGCCTTTGGGAGGAAGGGAGGGAGCGCTGCGGGCCGGCGCCGAGGGCCTGCCTCCTCCTGCTCTCGTGGTCAGGGGCCACTTCCCCTGGGCTAAGACCCTGCCAGCCCCCAGCCCCTTCGCCTCAGGGACACCCTATCCCCGGGTCCCCCCTTAGCCTCAGAGCCCCTTATTACTGGGGTTTGGTCACCTCCAGCCCCTGGGTTTTGCTTGCAGGTGACTCTGCGGCTTGATACGCACCCCGCCATGGTCACCGTGCTGGAGATGGGGGCTGCCCGGCACTTCCTGCGCATGCAGCAGCTGGCCAGGACCCAGGAGGAGCGAGCTCAGCTCCTGCAGCCCACGCTGGAGATCAACCCCAGGTGAGGCCAGGGCTCTCACTGCTTCTGGTTCCTTCCGACCTGCCAGGGGAGTTTTCAGAATTGTACGAGAGTCTGGGTGCCTTCATCTCGAACAATGTGTAAGAAATGCACGTGAGGCCGGGCGCGGTGGCTCACGCCTGTAATCCTAGCACTCTGGGAGGCCAAGGTGGGTGGATCATTTGAGCTCAGGAGTGGGAGACCCCGTTTCTACTAAAAAAAATAGAAATTAGCTGGACAACTAAAAATATATAGAAAAATGTAGCTAGGCATGGTGGCGCATGCCTGTAGTCCCAGCTACTCGGGAGGCTGAGGCGGGAGGATCCCTTGAGCCCAGGAGTCTGAGGTTGCTGTGAGCCAGGCTGACGCCACGGCACTCTAGCCCGGGCAAGAGTGAAACTCTGTCTCAAAAAAAAAAAAAAAGAAATGTGCGTGAAGCTTACATGCAGTTGGGTGACAGTTTATAGAGAGAATACCTGTGTAATTGAACTGTATTAAGTTCAACTTTATACCTGTGTGAAGTTTAAAACAGCGGAAACTTGCTGGCCCCGCAGACATCTCCACAGCTCTCCCTGCTGGGATTCTGCCCCGCAGCCCTGGGCAGCTGGCAGAATGAACTGGGCACCCCCAGGTCCCCAGCAGCGACAGCCCCCTTCATGGTTTTCTGGCCTTGGCCCTCTTAAGACACATCATTTAAGACTACCCCCTTTCTTCCTGCTGGGTTTTCTTTTTTATTGATTTGTAGTTGGTTGTACTTGGTAGTTGGTTGGTTTCCTTTGTCAGCTGCAAATGTCTTTTCCTACTGTCTTTTCAAATTCCTTAAGGTATCTTTTGATGAGTAGATGTTCTCAATTTTAATGTAACCAAATTTATAAATCTTTGTTAATGCTTTTTTGAGTCTTTAAAGAAATCGTTATCACCAGAGTCATGAATTTATTCTCCAGCATTTCTTTCTAGAAGCTATTTTATCCGTTTTGGCCTTTTGTGTTGGTTTTTAACTCATCTCAACTTAGTTTGGTACATGGCAGAGATCCGATGTCATCTGACTCCACAAGACACCAATTGTCCCTGCCCTCTGTACTGCACAAATCAGTCCCCTGCCCCTCTGGTCCATGTTGCCTTCTCTGTCACTGGGTATTGGGTGTCTGCATGCCTGTGCATCCGTCCGTCTCTGTGTTGATCTGCGGGGACAGCCACTTGCGTTCCCTTGAGTCTTTGTTTTCAGCGAGCAAGTCCTCCCTTACTTTTTGAGGATGTCTGCATCACTGTTGGTTCTTACTTTTATCTACATTTTTAAATTAGCCCGACAAGTTCCACATATGTTCACACACACTGCTGGGGTTGGACTGAGATTGTTTTGATTCCCTAAATGAATTTTAGGAGAATTGGTATCTTCGCAACATCCGTTCTGCCATCCACGAATGTGGTGTCTGGAGCTCTGCGTCTGTTCGGCTCTTTAACGTCTCCTGGGTCCTCCTGTCCACTGCAGGTTCCTGCACAGTGGTTTTTTGATGTGTCTTATTTTTTGGATATTTTAAATTTCATTTTCTGTTGGCTTTTGTGTATGAAAAGTTTCTTTTTGGGGGGAAATTGATTTTGTATATAGCAATACTTTTTGAATGAAATTACATGAACAAGTTACCAAAAATTTTAGAAAATAGCAAAAAGAAAATGAAACTCCACAGCCTTACCCCCCACAGTCACTGTATCCTAATTGGTAGTCTCTGACTTTTGTTTTACATGTATGTAGTGTTTTTATATAGTACATGTTTAATTTTTTTATTTTATGACCATAAATTTTTAAATTAAACAACTGGGTGTGGGGAAGTTCCTCTGCCATTTTCTGAGCCAAATTCCCAGACCAGGCGTTACTGGGTGGAACGTCCAACGTGGCTGTTCCCACAGGGGCAGCTGAGCGAGGCATGTACCCTGCCACAAAACTGGTTTTATAAGATAGCTGTGCAGAACTGCTTGCTTCTATTGCCAAAAGACTTCACTTTTATTTGGTTTTAAATTTGATATTGTGTTCGCATGGTTCAGAACTGGAAAGAACCAAGAGTATATGGGGAAAATCCTCTTCCTATCCATGTCTGGAGTGCAGCCAGCGTTGGGTTTCTTCTGTGTGTTGGTTGGCAGAGGTGCCATGTGCACTTGTGGGCAGGCACACCATGAGTTTCCTCTTGGTTACTTACACAAGGGTCATGTGCTATGTGGCTGGTCCTCACCTTTTCTCACCTAGCCAGTAACCAAGAGAGCTCCGTGCTAGTGTTTTGAGAATGTCCTCCTCCTCTCCAGCTGTATAGATTCCATTGTGAGGAAGGACATTTTAAATGTTCCCTATTACAAACAATGCTGTAAGGACACAGAATTGCTAAGTCTTCATGTGTCATCCATGTTGTCATTTTATAGATTGCTCTATAGGGGTTTACAAATTAACATTTCCTTATCAGACTGCTCAATCTTTGCCATTCTTTGTAAGTGAAAAATTACCTTATAGGTAAGGTTTACATTAGATGGTACATAGTCAATCATGTCATTCTTTTCTTTTTGGCTTCTGGGTTTGTAGTTTGCTTGGAAAGGCTTCCCCTTCTAAAATTATAAAACATTTATTATGCTTTTAATTTTGCATTTAGTCTTTGATCCCTCTGCAGTTTATTTTGATCTGATAAATCCTTTTCTGGGTGGCTGAGTAATCTGTCTTCTGTCTATTTCTGCATTTTTCACCTCGGTGCCCTGAGAACGAAATTATGTGTTTCAACATCTGGGATTTCCTCCCCCTTCTTTTATACCTAAACAATCTATTAATAGAAAGAAATCATTAAATTTGTGGATTAATTTAGGAAAAGTTTCACCATTGTATGTCTCCATGTAACTAACTCTTCTCCTTTGTCCTTGATGGTGTTTTANGTTTTATACTGGACAGTCCTCTTGCACTTTTTAAAATGTCCTGATAAACCCAGCATCTCAGAAAGGCAGGTGGGCGGCCCACAGTCCTGCACCACTTCTGTGTTGCAGACACACACTGATCAAGAAGCTCAATCAGCTCAGGGAGAGCGAGCCCGACCTGGCCCAACTGCTCGTGGATCAGGTGAGAGGAACCAGCTCATGGGTGGGGCCCCCTCAGACAGACCCAGGCTGCGCTGCCAGTTCTGGGAGCCTGTGTCTATCCCTGAGGTGCAACAGTGCCATTCCACCGCTGCCTTTCAGATATATGAGAACGCCATGATCGCAGCTGGGCTCGTGGATGACCCCAGACCGATGGTAGGCCGCCTGAACGACCTTCTGGTCAAGGCCCTGGAGAGACGCTGACAACTGGAGCTGTGGCCTCAGCCTGGGAAGTGGAGGAAGGACTGACTCGCAAATGAGAACCTTGAACTTTATTTACCTAAATTAAAAGGTATTTCTTAATCTACCTGACAGACTTTTTGTCTAGGCTCTGAGAAGGCAGGGTGCCACAGCCCATATGCTGCTCAGGTCAGGCTTTCTTCAATGTCACCTCCACGGGGTAGTGGTCACTGACGGCCAGGGCCTGTGGGAAGTGGGTGGCAGGGTCAGGACTGAACCCAGGCTCCTGTACCCATGTGCCTCACTGCCAGGTCCACCTGGGGAGAGCTGGTAGAAGGAACCTGTCAGGGAAAGGCCTGGCCCATTGGATGTGTGGAAAGGCAGGGGCTGTGCCAGGATAACACAGGCCTCATTGAGCTCCTCCATCCCACCTCTACCTGTGTGTGTGAGGGAAGGACACATACCAGCTGGTCACTCAGGCCGTACGTAGCTTGGAAGTTGAAAGGAGCAGCCGAGCCCGGAACCACGGCGCCTTGGAGCAGAGACCCTGAGACCACAATGCTGCAGTGTGTTGGGACAAGAGAAAAGATCCTATTTCACTTGCTGCTCTGGGCCCCATGTTATGTTGGTCTAGTGAGTGGTCACACGGTCCTCACTGTGCTGCTCCTGCAAGCTGAGCCACCTCCCCAGACAGTGCAGGTCTGAGGGAGCCCAGAACTGCACGCACACAGCCTACAAACCTGAGGCTGTTCAGAAGCAAAAACCATGTGAGAACCCAGTTTCTGCCTCTTCTTTCAACCCTAAACGCGCTTTTCCAAAAAACTAAGAAATGTGGCTCTTTTTATCCCATTTCTTGTCTAAAGCTCAAACTTGGCCATTTCTGAAGCTGGACCTATAAGCCAAGGCTGCTCGCGGCGGCGCCGGGAACAGGCCCAGCCCTGCTCACCGGTCGTAGGCACAGTGCGTGGACGTAGCCGTGGTGTCAGCCGAGTCAGGAATCAGCCACTGGAAGGCAGAGTTTGTACGCAGGCGGATGGATGGCCACTGGGAGGGTGTCACATAGCTGCAGCCGGCGTTGAAGTCACCCATCAACATGATGTCCTACCGGGAACACCCATCAATTGGCCCAGGGACAAATGGCAGCCCCTAGAGCCCCTGGGAGGGCCTCACCTCCATGTCCCACTTCTGTCTGACATCCAGGTAGACATCATAGAGGGCGTCAATCTCAGCCACCGCATCTGTTGGGGCTGCGTGCAGGGGCACGATGGCAAACTCCCTGACCTCTGAGGAGACAGTGGTCACGTTAAGTGCACGGTGTACAGGGCCTGCCTTCAGGTGAGCTGGCCTGAGGGTGCATTGGGGGCCAGGCTCAGTCATGCTGTCGGGGCTGGGACGAGTGACAGTCCCCTGGGTGGAAGGCATTTTCATAGGGAATGTATGACTAGAGCCAGGGGGCAGCATGCGACAGGCTTTCCAGGTGTCCCCTTGCTGAGGGCGTGGTGCAGCACCACTCACCCGTGAAGGGGGAGGAGAACTTGACGATGGCTGGCTCTCGGCTAAAGGTGTCATTCCCACAGGGCTCACAGCCGTCATCGTAATAGTAGCTGTCCAGCACGGACACCTGGTCAGGCCTACGGGAAGGCCCAGGTGGAAGATGTGACCTTGGGCTAGGGAGCTGCCCCTCCCACACGGCACTTGTGGGCCGGCCTCGTCCACTCCCTGGGCAGCAGGAGGGGCTCAGTCAGCTCCGGCCACATCCTGCCCGCCCCTCTGAAGGCTGGGAAGGGCAGCCCCAAGAGGGAGACCCCCGCTCACCCCGAGGCCGCAGGTGGCTGGACTCCAACTGCACCTGCTCTGTGGCCTTGGATTCTTGTCCCAGAGGGCAAATTGCTTCTCCAACACTGCTGGGGTCCTCCCAGGCGAGCTGACTTCCCGGACTCCAGACCACCCCTCAGCCTCCTGTCTGTGCCTCTGAGGCACAGACAACACAGGGTCTGTCCCCCACCTCTCAGTCCTTGCCGTCACCGACCAGCTGGCTCAGGGCTTTACCTGTACACAAAGAGGTAGCGCTCCTTGTAGCTGTTGCGTCCCAGCGGCTCACTGACGACGTATCGGTAGGTGTCTGGTGTGTCCCTGGGTTGAGGAAACAGTAGGTCCCAGTCAGGGCATCACAGAGGGACCCTCTGGCCACCAACAGCAGGGCTCTGCCCACATCACTGCAGCTGGAGCCCAGACGGAGTTGTCACCTCCCCCAGGACCCCACGCTGTCACCCACTGATTGAGTTTGTCCAGCAGCTTCCCCACGGCTGTCAGGTGGCTGTCTCTGACCTCCTGGACCAGGGCAATGTCGTAGCGACTCAGAATCTGGGGGATGGGGCCACAGCCATGCTGAGCTGGCCGCCTGGGCACATCCAGCCCTGCCTGCCACCAGGATGTCACAACAGGAGTAGCTGCTGCTCCCAGAGGGTGTTCCCAGCCTAGTTTGGCCCGCAGCCTTTGCCCCCACTGCCCGTCACGGACAGCACAGCCGTGACAAGACCCTGGGCTGGCAGCCAGGGCCCGTTCTGCCCCTAATTGACAAGACTGAGACAGACTGCAGAAGCTTGATGCCCTGCACCCGGCAGTCTGTGCCCCCCCACCCCAGGGCTGACCCCTCTCATGCCCAGGGCCCATCACCCCCTCCCTGGGTTCCTCTGCCCTCAGGGACAGGCACCCGGGACTCACCTGCACAATGTAGTTGGAGAGGGTGGCATTGGACATCTTGGTCTCCCCAAAAGTCCGGATGTTGAAGGCTGCAATTCTCAGTGATGGGACCACCTGCAGCAGGCCGGCCAGGGCCAGCAGCCCTCCCAGCACCCTCGTGCCCCTCATCCTGGGAGAACGAGGGTGGCAGGGGTGTGGAGGAAGTGAGACATCACCCCTTGCACCAGCATCCCTGGAACCCAGAGTGGCAGGAGCTGCTGGAGCCCAAGGTGGGGGAGGTCCTGTCTTCCGGGCTGTGCTGCAGCACAGGCTGGGGAGTGGTGAGACCCTCGCCACCTGTTTGCAGCATCCAGAGGGCCAGACACCTGTGCCCATAGAGATCCCTGGGTCTCCTCACTCCTTCACCCACCAGATTAGCCCCTGTGAGAGACTCCAGAGCCCACTGGAGCCAAGCTTGCTGGAGGAGACCCCTCATTGGGGGCACGCAGCTCTCACCTCCCTCCTTCCCACGGCCCTCCTAGGACTCAACTCTGGGCCTGGTGCTCACCTGAGGTGATGATGTCCACAGAGATGACAGCAATTCTGCCAAGAATCTAGAGTTTCTTTTATATCAGTTTTCTCCTTTCATAAAAAAAAAGAGCCTACAAAGGGAAGCCTCTGAAGCAGCACGGCGGTCAGGTCCTGGCTGGGGGCTCTGCAGGCAGTGTGTGCTCGCTGAGGCTTTAAAGGCAGCCTGACCTTCCCAGGGACACGTGCACACCTGAGGGTTTCTGGGCAGTTTCCATGCTGACACGTGCTTATTTCTACAGGTTCCTTGCCGCTGTAAAAACAGAAAAACAGCACCTGATAATCACGTTTGCACTTTTTTTGAGATAAGAGTCTTACCCAGTCACCTGGGCTAAGGTGCAATGTTGTGATCATAGCTCACTGCAACTTCAAACTCCTGGGGGCTCAAGTGATCCTCCTGCCTCAGGCTCCTGAATAGCTGAGACTATAGGCATGCACCACCACACCTGGCTAATTTTTTTCTATTCTTAGTAGAGATGAGATCTTGCTCAGGCTGGTCTCGACCTTCTGACCTCTCAAGCAGTCCTCCTGCCCCAGCCTCCCAGAGTGCTGGGATTATAGTGAGTCACCACACCCAGCCTGCACTTGGTTTTAAAACATCTAATAAAAGGGCCAAAGGTTCCTTTGTCCTTTACACATGCACCCCCTGGGCCCTCACCAACCCCAGGCTCTCGAGAGATGGGTATAGCAGCTGTTTGCAGAAGTGTGGGGCCAGGCTTCCTGTCCCTGGTCTGGGGACCCTGAGGTCACCTTAGAGCCAGAGGCCAAAGCCCCATACAGAGGTGCAGGTTGCAAATGGAACCCTGTGGTGGCCTAGGATCCTCTTACCAGCCCCAACTCCTGGCTTCCTAGTGCAGCAGCCATGAAGTGCAGGCAACTCGGCAAGATGCCAGGGGCCCAGGACAGGGAGTGTGGCCCTCCAGCATCAGGGCTGCCTGGCCTCATGGCCAGGAAGGGTAGGACTGCAAGGCCCATTCCAAGTTGCTGGCCAGGCAGTGGGGGATCGTTTTTTGAGGTATTTAGGCCTGGGGGAATCCTGGGTGACCGGGTCTTAAGGGTGGGGCAGCAGTTAGGAGCCAGGCCAGGCCTTGGAATCCTTCACTTTCCCATTTATGTTCATTCCCTGAGGCCGCTTGCCCCACCCACCACAAATGTGGTGGCTCAAAACGTCAGGAATTCATCCTCTCAGTTCTGGAGGCCCAAAGCCTGAGATGATGGGGTCAACAGGGTCACTCCAGAGGCTCCAGGGAGGATCCTTCCCCGTCTTCCAGTTTCTGATGGTTGCTGGCAATCCTTGGCTTGTGGCGGTCACTTTAATCTGCTCTGAGGGCACATGGCTTCCTCCACTGTCACCTGTCGTCTGTTCCCTTATCCATGTGCCTATATTAAGGTCCTTCCAGATAGTGGGGACAGTGTCCCCATCTCACCATCCTCAATCACATCTGTCAGGGCCCTTTTTGGCATATAAATGAACATGCAGAAGTCCCAGGGATGGGGTCAGATGTCTTCCAGGTGCCAATTCAGCCCACCACCCCGTCCCAGGGGCTCTGCCCATTCAGAAGGGGCTGTGGGGGCTCCAAGGACAGCACTGCTGCGTGGGAGGGCCTGGTGCCCCCTGAAGGCCTGGCAGAACTGAGGGAGGACCCAGGCATAAGAACCAGAGTGGGTGGAGGTGTGTGGGAGGCTGGAGGACAGGGAGCAGGTGGCCTCACCGCCAGGAGTCAACAAAGGCCAAGGTCACAGTCAGGAAGGTGCTGCTGAACTGGCCAGCATGAAGCAGAAGGCGGACCTAGTGGGGATTAAAAACAGTCAAAATGTAAACAACTTCAAGACAGTAGTCGTCCCCCCTTTCAGTAATAAAAACACGCTGACAGCTCTGGTTGGCAGCACTAGGATCAACTCATTTGTCCCTGGATAAAGTGTGAGGGCTTGCTCCTCAAGCTGCCAGAAGCCCCATCTTGGACTTTTTCAAAGTGTTGACAGCCAATTCTTCCTGTTCTCCATCCCTGAGGTTGGGGCAGCCTCAAGCATGTCAAAATCTGGTGGCCAAATACCAAGCAAGGCCATTGCAGTCTTCAATGTATGTGGCCTGGTCCTCTGACTTGGGTGTTTTGTTTTCCTGGATACGTGTCTGACAGAGACCCTCATGGGGACAGAGAGTGAGCCTAGAGGGCAGCCATTGTCCCCTAACAAGAGGCCACCCGGTCCAGCTTCCAGCCAGACACAGGAAACACCAGTTATTGCTCATAGCATGGGTGGCTGACCCTGGTTCCCAGCATGAAGATCCAGTTATTGCTCATAGCATGGGTGGCTGACCCTGGTTCCCAGCATGAAGATCCAGTTATTGCTCATAGCATGGGTGGCTGACCCTGGTTCCCAGCATGAAGATCCCATCTGGTCTGTCGTCCCCTCCTAGGTCGACCAAGCGCTGCCCTGTCTGTTCTCAGGAGCTCCCAGCACGGTGCACGGTGCCCGCCTCCTTCCTCTACGCTCCAGAAGGGAGGCCGGGACTCAGGCCCCACTTATAGCACTTGTGCACCTGCTGCCTGCCATATGGCAGCCCTAGTGACAGCAGCACAGCCTGGGAAGGGCCTGGAGATACAGGCCCTGGCCAGGCACACCCTATATCTTCAGCCACCTGGGACCTAAGTGTCTTAATCTGTCAGATGGGTTGAGACCTTCACTGCCTTCCCCTGAGGGTTAAGAATCAACTGACAGAACATTATTCCACGGAAAAATCATTTCATCTCCTAAAAAGTCATCGTGTCCCTGGGGACCATAACCCTTTCAGATGTGAGTTTCCATCACTTTTCCTCCACTCCCGGACAGACATCTTTCCCGTCTGCTCAGTCAGCTGCTGCTGTGTAACAAGCCACCGCAAAATGAAGCGCAGACAACAATACGCATTTCTCATGCTCACAGGTCAGCTGGAGGCTCTGCTCCCTGGGCCCTATTCCAGGGCAGGGCTGGAGGGACCGTGGCCTCCCCCTCCACCCTGCGCCCTCTTCCCACAGGGTGGAGCGCTCCCAGGGCAGCGCACAGAACACGGTGGGCACCCTGAGGCTGAGGCTTCGAGTGGCCTGCCATAGCTCTGCCCACGTTTGTTGGCCTTGGCAAGCCACAGACCAAGCCTGGCATCAGTGGGAGTGGGAGGTGCTGGGGGGGGTGCCCCTTTCATGCCGGCCCCACTCGGGAGACACACGAATGGGCGCCAGGGAATCCTGGAGAGAGAGCCCAGCACTTCTGGCATTTTCCAAAGTCACATCAACAGAGAAAGGGGAGCTGCAGCCAATGGCAACAACTGAAAAGCCAGCAGGTTTCTTGGATTGGCGAGCGCTGTTTGTACGTTAACCTTGAGGAGCTGCAGCCTTCTCTGGCTAAATTAAACCTGTCACAGACATGGGAAGGGAAAACCGCACGTAACCGTTTACTGAAGTCTGGGCCAGGTCATGTGTTCTGATGCAGCTAAAATCAAAGGACAAAGAAAAATCCTATGAGCACCACGGCTGGGGACAAAGGCTGCCTAGGAACAGCTGCAGCAGCGTGGGCCACACAGGGCTTGCTCTGGAGTGTGGGGAGGAGGTGGTGGCGAACTCCATGTCCACGTTTGGGGCTGGGGAGGGAAACTCCCACCCATCAAGAGGGAAAAGGGGAAGGGCTCAGAGCTGTGGTTTCCAAACCATGCACAGAGGCACCCTGTGAACTCAGCAGGTCCTTTCTGAGGGAAACAGTCAACCAACATCTCTGCACCGTTCACCTCTTGCAGCACTATGCCCTTTTCTTTTCTTTTTTTTTGGAGACAGTCTCTCACTCTGTTGACCTGAGTAGAGTGCTAAGGTGTCGGCCTAGCTCACAGCAACCTCAAACTCCTGGGCTCAAGCGATCCTCCTGCCTCAGCCTCCCGAGTAGCTGGGACTACAGGTGCACACCACAATGCCCAGCTAATTTATCTATTTATAGTAGAGACGGGGTCTCACTCTTGCTCAGGCTGGTCTCAAACTCCTGAGCTCAAGCAATCCACCCACCTCGGCCTCCCAGAGTGCTGGGATTACAGGTGTGAGCCACCGCGCCCGGACTAGTACATCTTGCTTTATTCCTTTCCAAGATGTCCCCTCACTGCAAAGCTGGGCCGTAGCAGCTACTGAAAGAACAATTACTGTGAGAGAGTCAGTGTGGAATGAGGCAATGAGGGTGGCAGTGTCAAATCAGGTTCCAAGTTTTAAGAAGTAGCCAACAAGTGCACACATCCCATGAGGAAGTGCCTGTGGCTAATTAAACATGAAATAAGGTTTTTTTCTAAATTTATATATATTACTATTCCAAATGTCCAACTATAAGTTTTCAGGACATAAGCACTTATTGTTTTCATTTACCTGTTTAAAAGATGGAACTGTCAGGTATTTCTTTTGACTGAGGGTCCCCTCAAAATAATTATGGAATCTTAGCTAAAAGTACTCTGAACTGACAAACCCTGAGAAACTCTGGGTCTAACATAATGGGTGTGCCTGGGTTACAGATTACGTATCCCACTTTACTGAATATAACTTTTTTTCTGGCATCATCATTTACAATGCTTGAACATCTTATCACAAAGAAATTCTCAATTCTATAAATCACTACTGAGAATAATTAATTGCAATGGATTAAACATATCATTTGTAGTCAGGCACGGTGGCTCACGCCCATAACCCCAGCACTCGGGGAGGCTAAGGCTGAGGTTTAAGACCTGCCTGGGCAACATAGTAAGACTTCATCTCTAGAAAAAATAAAAATTAGCCAGGCATGGTAGTGCATGTCTATAGTCTCAGCTACTTAGGAAGCTATGGCAGGAGGATCACTTGAGCCCAGGAGTTAGACGCTGCAGTGAGCTGTGATCACACCATTGCCCTCCAGCCTGGGCGACAGCGAGACCCTGTCTCAAAAACCAACCAAGCAACCCATCCTCCCATATCTTGTGTTTAAATATATGAATTCATACTGGTATAAAAAAAATTATCAGCCACATTTGGGGAATGCTAGGGAGCCAACTCATTGTTCTGAAAATAGGCAAACAAAGTCAAAGAATCCAGAACTTATCCTGCCTTTCCTATGCAAATAGTACTGCTGAGTAACCCATAATCAGAGAAGGTTCTCTTCTGACGGGCTCATTCCAGCTAATAAGGAAGGAACGCTAGGTTTTGAAACTCGCAGCTCTACAGGCTGTCAATGCTGACACCACAACAGATGACCAGCCCTCTGTGCCTCCTGACCCAAGAACACAGCATCACTTATGAAGGGCTCTTGACAAATAGTCTTGAATCTGATCCAACCTCTAGATCTAAATACCAGTTTAAAGCAAATACAGGGAACAGAAGCTCATGTTCAACAGCACCATGGGGACAGAGCATGACACAGACTGCAGGAAACTGTACAGCTGTACAGGACAAAGGACAGTCTCATCAATACATTGCAGGAGGACTCGGCAACCGGCACAGGTTCAAGAAACACCCCTACAGCTGTCCTCTGGGGCAGGGGACTTGTCCGACTTCAGCTGCAGCCAGGACACCAACCCTCAGGTTTGACAGGCACCATAAATGTGCCATGGCTGTAGTGAGCCCAGATTACATCCCTAGACTTGCCCACTCCTCGCTTTGGCCCTACGACCATCCAGATGCTCAGACACCTGAGATCAGTGTCCCTGTGATCCCCTCTGTCCCACGGCCCTGCCCCCACTCGCATACAGAGCCTGCACACTGGCCCTGTCACCACCCTTGTCCCCATGGCCCTCCTGCTTCCAGAAACCTGTTCCCACAATCCACAGAGCTCCATGAACATCTCATGTGTAATTTGATCATGTTATTCCCCTGCTTAAAATCTGTCACCAGTTTCTCATTGTCCTTAACATGAAATCCATAAAAGGCTTGTTTATAATGGCATCTAAAAAAAAATAAATAAAAAAAAATAAAGAAAAACGAAAAATATTTAAAAAAAACAAACATGAAATCCAATACTATGACCCGTCCAGTTCTAGCACAGCATCTTCCGCTCTGCGTGGAGAGTTGCAGCTGCCTTGTCGTTCCAGTTTCAGCTTAAATCCACCCAATCCCTACCACCACCATGGCCCCCATTTAATTTTTTCACAGCCCATGTCACTTATTTGTCTAATGTGTTTACTTCCCTATTTGTCTATCCTCATTTATGGCCAGCTTCCCGACCAGCACACAAGCTCTGGGAAGCAGTGGCCATGTCTTTCTTCTCCGTGAAAACATGCCAAGTGCCTACAACAATGCCTGAACATGGAAGGTGCTCCACAGACAGCGGGCGGACTAGCCAAGCTACAAGCTCACCTCCTACTCCACACCCTCAGGCAAAGCAAGAAAACATCCCTTTTTCCATGGGCCTTCCAGAGTAAACCGTTCTCAGAGAGAACCTGGCACATTGGACGTTGCGGGACATCTAAGTGGCACTTGGACACTTGGCTTGAGCTGACCAGAAGCTCCAGGGTTCAGTGGCTGTTGGGGTTCCACAAGGCCCACCTTCCCTTGGCGGGCTGCACTCAGGATTCCCTCTCTCCCCTCAGGAGGTGTCTGTACTGGCCCCACCAACAGAGCATCCTAGAGGACAAAGGTCCTCTTTACTTCAGGCAAAGGGCCAGTGTCTGCTGTGACATTACTTTAATCCCCATGCTCAATGACCTGAGCAGGTCACAACCATCACTCAGCAAAACGTGTTGCCCTTGGTCTGTGACCTAGCCTCTCCTCACCACCCCTCATGAATTTATTTCTGTTCATTATAAAGAAGGCATTAACCCAGGATGGAAAAATTTCACAATGTGCATCTGAATTGCCAAGAGTCACAACAGCGGCACAGTCACACTCAGCAGCAGACCGGCCTCTGCTTCCTTGTCCCTGGACTGGTAGAACAGTCCTCATCCACCTTCCTCAGGGTGTGGGCCTGAACTGGCATCTTTCAGCCCACCCTCTGGTGGCTGCCCTGTCCCTGCCCGCTCCCACTGCTACTTTTCTGCACCCTGCTTTTAGTAAAGATGCAAATGAAAAGAAGTCTAAACAGCCATTTTCTAAACTGCATGTCGGGGACGGTTGAACGCCTGCAGCCTGAGCCCACGAGTACAATGGGAGCTGGTGTGTTGCCAGTGGTAAACCTGAGGCCCTTAAGGATTAAACAGAGCCCCAGCTCTACTTCCTGGTCCACGCACATGGATTCCCAATGTGTTAATGTTTCCAACAAGGGTCACAGTGAAAAGTGTTCCCCAAACCCAATTCCAAAGCCATCTCAGTCTCTCCCAAGCACAAAGGGCATTTTCGGCAGCGCCCCCTCCACGCCCAAGGCTGGGAGTCCACAGAAGGGGTGAGGAGGGCCCTGAGGCAGCTGGACCCGAGGGGCCAAGATCCGTGAGAGAAAGGAGGCCTGAGAAGAGAGACTGACACTCAGCACCGGTTTCCCCTCCAGGCAGCTGCTGTGAAGCTGCTCAGGGCAAAGCAGCAGAACGTGGCTGAAAAGCAGAGCACAGGTATAAAGTGAGCTGGCTGTGATGTTCACAGGGTATTTTCTATTGACCTTTCTTCCAGCTCACTAATTCTCTCTTCAGCTGACCCTGATCTGCTGGCAAATCCACCTGTGAAATTTTAAATTTCAGTTATTGTTCTTTTTTGAACTTTCATTGTATTTTTATGAATTCCCATTCTGTCTGAAACTCTCCATCCTACCTATTTTCTTTAATATGTTAATCATGGTTATTTTAAAGTCCATGTCTGAAAACCAGTATCTTAATGGCCTGTGGGTCCTTCACCTTTCTTCTTCTGGTCCCATTTCTCAGTGTGCCTCGTTACTTTCGACTGAGCATCAGGCACTGTGTGACAGAAGGGCGGGGAGGTCTGGACGTGTCCCCTGCAGGGACAGCTCACCCCCAACCCCCATAGTGGGAGCAGAGGGACATCACCACCGGCCAGTCAGGGACTCATTGACACAGCTCCTCTGGAGCCCTTGTGAAGACCAGGCCGCCTGTGGCCACCCACTGCCCACGTGACCCCTAAGGGGCCCAGCTGAGCGCCTGGGTATTTCTCAGGACCCTTCGTCCTGACAGGGCCCAGCCTCTTCCCCAACTCTGTGAAACTGCCCACACTCCTGCTCTGCTTTCCAGCCACGTTCTGCTGCTTGGCCCTGAGCAGCTTCGTAGCAGCTGCCTGGAGGGGAAACGGGTGCTGAGTGTCAGTCTCTCTTCTCAGGCCTCCTTTCTCTCACGGATCTTGGCCCCTCGGGTCCAGCTGCCTCAGGGCCCAAGCCCCACCTTGGCTAGCCCCGAGATATCACCGGCAGCTCTCTGGCTCCTCTGCCCCAGAGCAGCCACCTCTGCCCAGCCTCTCCATGTCCTGCACAGGAATAAGATGTGGCCTCAGTTCCTCAAGTTTCCCAAGCCATGCTGCGGGTGGCTCTCCAGGCCTCCAAGAAGGAGTCAGCTCCTCAGGCCCTCAGCAGGTGCTGCGCTGCTGGGAGCTCTTCCAGGCCACAAGCAGCGTCTGTTTGCACTACCTGGAACAAGCAGCGCAACTCCCTGGAGAAGGGCAGCTGGTGAGGACTTGGACTAATAACCAGCCAGGCCGGTCCGACTAGCACAGGCCATGAGGCTATCTCCCCGCTATGGATGTCCTGTCCAGAGGCAAATGAGAGACCTAAAAGGGACACAGGGCCATTTCCTCCTGTGCAGCTCAGTGTCCTTGGGGACAGAAGACCTCAGTACCCTCATCTGAACTCCAGGACCACAGCTGATGTCCTCGTCAGCCTAGTCTTAATGACAAAGACAGCACGAGCCAGGACATGGTAATTCCTTCCACCAGAAGCTCATTCTGCAGCTCCTCAAAGAGAACAGGAGTGTGAGTCCTCCGCTCGGCCTACCGCCTTGCTGCTAGAGATTTCTGACAAGAACTGCACGTCCTGCCCAGGACTGGCCGAGGGTTCGTCTACAGACGCTGCTGCTTATTTCACACTGACAGTTCAACCATGTGTCCCATGTGGCCTCCTGCCTCAGGGCCTTTGCACTGTCCCTTCACTTGGGCGTGCTGCCTCCTCCATACCTTGTCTATGTCAACTTCTGTCCCATCTGATTTAAATTGCCACATTCTATCCTACTAGTCTCTCTCTTTAACCTGCTTATTTTTTTCCCACAACTGTTACATCTAACATACAATGTACAGTCAGTCTCGTTCTACTAGATCTCAGCCTGTGAGAGCTGCACTCAGCTAGCAGCACCTAGAACAAGGCCTGACCTATGGCAGGCACTCCCCAAGAATTTTCTAGATGCAAGGTCCATTTCAGAGAGGGGCCTTCTCATACGGAGCCACCGTTTTCGAGCCCCCTGCTCTCGGCTGCTCTGGTTGTCCCTATTCGGTATCAGCATCACGAGTGAGGATGCCTGACTTGGGCCTCCCCTACAAATGGCTGAAAGGACAGCCTTCTGCCAGGCGGACTCCTCGCCTCCACATCCCCAATCCTGGCAGGAAGGAGACAAGACCACAGGTGATAAAGGACCACAAAGGATGGCCCCTCCCAGAGGGGAGGGCAGTTCTGTGGCCTAAGGGATCTGTCAGAACTAGCCCACCTGGATTGGAGGTCCCAGGCGCAAGGCTGAGAACTGTGAGCAACACGCACCAGGGTGGAGCTGGCGTGGGCCTATCTCCACGCAGAGGAAGGGGCTTCACACCCAAGCCCAGCAGGAGCCTCGCGAGCCTCTGGTCAGCAGCCCTGGGGCTGAGACCAGAGTCACAATGCAGCCCCCCCACCCCCGTGACATGGTGGCTGGCACGGCTATAACCACAGACCCTCAGGCCTGAGTGCAAAACTGTGGGCCACAAGTCCCCACGCTCTGCTCACCTGTCCCCTAGACCTGTCCCCTAGGCATTCTGGACCTCAGAGTGCAGGACACTGAGGTAACGGGCCCTGCCAGTGGACAGCCCAGCCAGGTGTGGGGAAACCACGGTTTTCCGCTCCCCTGGGTACTTCTGCCATCCCGCTGCCCGTGGTAAGCCATGAGCTGTTACATTCTTTGTAACTGAACTGTAACTCTTCTCTGGGGGTGGGGGACATTGCGGAAAGCACTCCATGTTTCCACAGAGCCTGTGAGGCTCAGCTGGGTGGAGAAGCCATTTCACAGGGAAAGGCTCAAACGGAATAGCCTTCCCTCAACAGTGGCTTCCAGGACAGACGCCTGCAGTCAGCCAAGGACGCTGTGCTTCCTCTCCCCATCAGCCGTGAAGTTCTGCCTGTGCTGAGTCCTTGAATGTGGGCAGACACAGGGCCCTGCCTCCAGAGGTCTGGGCATTGCCCCAGGGAGGGACCTGAGTCATACAGAGTCCACTTGGGGGGACAGGAAAGCACCCTCAGGAGGAAACAGGAAAGGCAGCTGCAAGACTCGGCCTGATCAGGAATTGCAGGCTCCAGGCTCAGGGGAGCAGCACTGTTCCTACCTTTTTTTTTTTTTTTTTTTTTGAGACAGAGTCTCACTTTATTGCCCAGGCTAGAGTGAGTGCCATGGCGTCAGCCTAGCTCACAGCAACCTCCAACTCCTGGGCTCAAGCAATCCTGCTGCCTCAGCCTCCCAAGTAGCTGGGACTACAGGCATGTGCCACCATGCCCGGCTAATTTTTTCTATATATATTAGTTGGCCAATTAATTTCTTTCTCTTTATAGTAGAGATGGGGTCTCACTCTTGCTCAGGCTGGTCTCGAACTCCTGAGCTCAAACGATCCGCCCACCTCGGCCTCCCAGAGAGCTAGGATTACAGGCTTGAGCCACCATGCCCGGCCTTACCTTTTTTT
>VSMD01062157.1:0-13416 GCA_008750895.1 Mirza zaza | reverse complement strand
AGGGGATAAAGCCGTGTTGCCTACGTCGGAAACCAGGCAAACAGAACCGAGACCATCACTAACTGCAAGAAAAACAGCAGGACGTGGCAAAGTCAGCGCCAGCTTGCGTACTGTGGGCTTAGCTGGCGTGTCAGTCCGGGCTGCCCAGGGAAACAACCCGTAGGATATAAATTAGCCTTTGTCTATACGCACATAGACACACATACACGCGCGTGTATGCATGCATGTATGTGTCACGCAAAGAGGTTTATTTCTGACGTGACTGTGGGATTAGCAAATCGGAAATCTACAGGGCGGCAGACTGGACACTGAGGCGGACGCTGACGTGGCAGAGTGTCTTCTTCCTCGGGAGAGCCTCGGTTTCGAACTTAAGGCCTGTCGACGGACTGGCCGAGGCCCACCCCCGTGACGAGGACACTCTCCCCTGCGTCCAGGGAGGCGGGGAGAACCAGTGGGAGGAACTGCCCAGACGGTGCCTCGTGAGGACACGAAGGCGCTCGGTTGTAGGGACGAAAGGAGACGGTCCTCCCGTGTCTGGGTTTTCCCTGTGGAGTCGGATGCGGGGTCCTCCGTGGGGGGACGTGGGGTGTGGCATGGGGCAGAAGTAAAGGCCTGGAGCAGCAGGAGCCGCGGGGGAGGGGCAGGCAGTGGCTGGTGCACCCTGAGCGGTGAGAGCCGCAGACGGAGTGGGGGCCGGGCTCTGCGGTGCTGCCGGGGACCCTGCGGCCCTCCTCGGTGTCAGCGTGGTGAGTAGGGGGCGTGAGCACCTGGGTGTGATGCGAGCCGCTGGGCAGCCTGAAGTCGGGGTGCTGTGGGGCTGGGGGACCCGCCGTGGGGTCGAGGGCAAGGATGTGGGCTGGGCAGGCCCCAGGCCAGGCCGGGGGCCGGGAGCAGCGGGGACAGAGGGAGGTGGCGGCAGACAGGCGTGCGGCGGGGGCTCTGCCCTGCGCACTGGAGCTGTCCAGGGCCCTGGGCACGGTGCCAAGGCGCTGCCAGGCAGCACAAGGGTCCCAGGGAAGGATCCGGAACCCACATTTAGCCAGAAAAATGACAATCTCCCACCTGTCTCCTCCAACCCCACCAGAGGGCTTTGGCAGAACGAAGAGCCCCCACTGGAAAGAGCGGGGGTGGGTGCAGGTGCTGGACCCACCTGGGCAGTGCAGCCAGGCGAGGGGGCAAGGAGGTCAGGATGGTTCAGCGTGTTGGGCTGTCACACTGGACAAGGGCCAGCAGGAGGGAGCCAGGGCAGCCTCGGAGGAGAGCTGAGAGGAGGGTGTGAGTTGGGAACAGCGGGGAGACAGGTGGGGTTACCTGTGATGAGTCCCTGTAGGCAGGCAGGGACAGAACACACGAGAGGGGACACACACAAGCACCCCCAGAGTCTGGGGCTGGGCACACGTTTCCCTTCCAACCACGTGCCTACTTCCCTTGGTCAGATGGCACGACCAGAAAACATAACGGTTCCTCTTTTAACCCAAACTGCAACAGCCAGCCAGCCAAAGCCCCTTGAAGCCACGTCCATAGTCTGTATCTGAGGTGCTTGTCACATTGAGTCTAATTTGGGTTTTAATTGTATTCATTCTAAGTTTGCAAACAGCCTGAAATCATTTTTAAAATCCTACACAGAGCCTAAATAAAAATAACAAACAGATTCACCACCGCCTTTTAGTTCCGTGAATAAGCACAGCCAAGTCCCAAATGATATATTAGCCTAATAACCAGCAATTATTAGTTACATATTAAATTTCTTTGGGACTGAAGCTAAACATAAACTGGAACAAATTGTTCTAATTTGAAACACAGAGAAATGAACAAGCCAAATCCAAAATTTTAAATTATTTTTTAAAAATGGCAAGACAGCCTAGTAACAGGCAGAATTACCACCCCGCTTCCCACATGTCTACATCCTAATCCCTGAAACTTAACTTCTGAATATGGTACTTTATATTTTGGACCTTGTAGATGTGCTCAAGCTAAGGATCTCGAGAAGGGGCGATTATCCTGGGGCATCTGGGTGGGTCTGATGTCATCACAGGGTTGTTATAAGGGGCGGCAGGAGTCAGGGAAGAAGTGATGACAGAGACACTGGAATGGAGGGGCCATGTGCCAAGGGACGCAGGACAAGGCAAGGGACAGATTCCCCCTGGACCTCCAGGAGGACCGCAGCTCTGCCAACACCTTGACCTGTAGGACCCCCGTCAGACTGACCTCCAGAGCTGTAAGATAGTAAGTTTGTGTTATTTTTAAGACATTAAGTTTGTGGTCGTTTGTTATGGCAGCAACAGGCAACTGACATGACCCTGTGTATCAGGTATAAAATATCTGTGGGAAGCGTCTCCAAACTGGTCCCAGACTCATACTTCATGTAGATCGAGTTTCCTCTCTGGCCCCAGGCGCTGGTGCATTGTCTGGACTGCCGGCCACTTAGAACATTCCCCTCCCTGGAAACTGGTCCCAGCCGCAGTGGAGAGATGGTGGCTCGAACGGGAGGCTTTCCATCCAGCTTACTCCCTGTGCTGTGAGGGTGGAGGGACCCAGGGGCCCTGGGGACCCTGGGACTGACCCAGCATTGGGGCCCTCGGGGTGCTGCTGTTTCTGGGGTCCGGGCTTCCTGCTCCCAGGGCCGTGTCCTCCCTGCCTTGGCAGAGGGGTCTCAGCTCCTCGTGCTGGCCCCTGTCCTCCGCAGTCCAGCTCGGCCTCCTGCATGCTCACAGGCCCGGGGATCAGGATGTGTACATCTTTAGGGGGGAGGGGGGAGTTATTATTCTATGTACCAAAGGCCTCTGGTGCAATTTTTGGAAAATAATAACTGATTCAATTAAAAAAAATTTGATCTTGGGTGTTTATTTTTCTGTCTCCCAAACTAGAGCAATTTATTCCAGTTTATGTTTAGCTTTAATTCTAAAGAAATTCAATATGCCACTAATGATGACTAGTTTTTAGGCTACTGTTTCGTGGGGATTTGGGGGATTTGGAAACTCTGTGGAGGTATGGACACCTGGCCTGGGGTTTTCGGGGAGGGAGGCAGGGAGGGGACAGCAGTTGGGTTCAGTCACATGAGGCCTTTCAGCAACTCTGCAGAAAGTACATTAACGGAGCCTGGAGCCTTTTCTGAAGACCTGTCACAAGGAATTCCTGGGACGATTTCAAGAGCCACTGCGGTGACCACTTTGGGCCAACAGTCTGTGGCATTATCCTTGGAAGGTTCAGGAAGGATTTTTTAGACCCTGGTGTTCTGGAAAACAAACAAACACTACAAAAACGACAGCCCCCCTTCAGGCAGGGCACTGAGAAGCAATCTTGTTGGTCACCAGCTCCTGCAGGCGGGTTCATGTTGATTGTTTGTTCATTTGTTTCTACAAAGCAGGAGGCCACGTCCCCAATGCACAGGGGGGCCTGCCGGGTGCTGACAATAGGGGCAGCTGGGGATTGTCTGAAACAAGTTGAAAAACAATAATAAACTCCACTAAAATCTGACTGCTTTTGATCTTCCCCATGTGCCAGCAAGTCTAAACAATGGCAATGGTAAAAATACTCCGACATGAAAAAAATCTTTTTTTGGTCCAAGTCGAAAACGATTGTCCCGGTCATTGTTGTAACTATATATATCTAAGCTTCAAATGAGCACATTTGTTATTGCTCAGACTTCACTAAACATCGGACTCTGCATGGGAGCTAACGAGAGAACTCCCAGTTACTCACTGGGATTTTGCAAGGCCACTGGGGTGCAGTTTGGATCTGCAGCTGTGAGTCTGAAAGCCGGCTCTGGGCCAGCTGGGCGGTGACAAGGGGCACCACATGAACACAGCAACCTTGATACCATTTGCACCTGGTAGAAGATGCTTGTCTGAGTGCGAACTGGAAGATGCTCCCAAGTGTGAATTGAAAGGGACTTGTCCAAGGGTGACTTGAAAGGAGATGTTGCCCTTGGGGCCCACACAGTTTCTCTGTGGGACACCCTTGGCTGCATGTCCTCCTTCTCCTGAGGAACCACCACTACCTAGATAGCAAGGGGTGGCTGACTCCACCATCGAGAAGAGCAGGCACCTTTGTGGCAGCTCGAAAGCTGGGCTGATTCCCGGACTTGCATAAACACCTCTAGGCTTATTTGGGAATCTCTGAGCAGAAAAATATTCAGAAAGGGCGTGGATCCATTTCAGAAGTGCCAGTGGGGGCCATTAGAGTCTGGGCATAAATGTCAATGTGGCCTCATCTGTATTCTAGCAGCAAAGCCTATAGCAAACCACAAGTCACAAATTACAGAGCCAGCCCCCGAAGCAGTGAGATCCCAGTAACATTACCCACCACAGCGCTGAGCTGCTTCTAGGAGCTAATCAATTTAGCCATTTGAAATCCATTTCTAGAAAAACTGTTGAGTGTCCAGGCACTAAGCTATTTAAGCAAGAAACATGCTTGCTTTTTCAAAAGAGCTGCCATCATTTTTGATCAATAGAATATATTGCATCCAGAAAAATGTCAGCAGAAAGAAGTCTCTGATGGCAGTTTTTTTGGAGATCAGAAATGGAGGCGGCAGTACAAGAGGGAAAAGAGGCCAAAAAAAGGAATAAACCAAGGAATAAACAGGCTAAAAATCGATCAATGCAAACAAGAAAAAGGGGTTGCAAAGCTCAGGGACACTAGCAAGAGGGAGCAGCTGCTTAAAGGAACCCCCAAACCACAGCTCAGGCTTGTCTCTGAGCCCTGCACATTGCTTGGACAGTGCTGGAGGCACAGCTGCACCTGGGGGACCCCGGGAAGCCCAGTCTGCCATAGTGTCGCCAACTCCCAGCAACAGTCCTGCCCCCCCCTCTATGACCCCTCTGGCTCCCCACAGCTCTTGCCGTGATCTCTGTCTCTTACCCTCCCTGCAGTGACTCCATCCGGCACCAAAAAAGGAAAACTACTTGGCTCAAACCCTTCATTCTGTTAAGCCCATTTCCTGGCGGTCAGGGCAGCACCGCTTCCTGACACTTCCTGCTCGCTCCTAGACATCTCTGACCTCTCCATGGATTCCCGAGGAGCAGGGGACACAGCTGGCCTGAGGGAAGCACGGAGGCGCCCTTAGCAGGCCAGCTGAGGACACTGTTACGGCAGCTCTGGCCAAGCTGGGGTTGGGCAAAGGAAGAATCCAGCTACTTTTCAATCATGCGTTGAGTTTAAGCCACTATGAAATTCTAATAACAATTAATAAAAGTAATTGGCAAACCAGTATCCAGCAACCACCCAAAACAGTAACGAATAGAACAAATACCGAGTATGATTTAAAGTCCTAGAGAATGTGACAGATGACTGGCAATACTTCTTACCAGTGAGATCTGTAAAAAGATTCTGGTTTTGCTCACTGAAAGTGGTCTTTAATCATGGTAAGACTCAGGAGGAACAAAGCAAATAGACGCCTCTCTAAAGCAAAAAACAGTCATCACAGGCCCATGACTTCCTTAGTACCTGTGATGACCTCTGACCTTGCGCCGCCACATTCTGTCTTCCCTGCCTTCTAGAATATTCCAGTGAGCTGGGTGCCCTAGATGCTTCCACTGCAAATTATGGTCTGGGGAAAGAAAACAGATAGAAGAGAAGAAAATAATTTTTGTGGGCTCTGGGGGAAGAAGGAGGATATAAAAATCACTCAGTGCTTTGTTTTAGATTTCCTGGGGGGCGGGGGCAGGAAGCTGCTCTGAGCAATTCACAACTTTAATATAGGAAACAGTTTCTAGGTCTTATTTTATGCCTAGGAAAATAGCTCTATTACCAGTAACCAACCAGCAACCAAAACAGAGTGACTTCTACTCTAAAGAAACAGTTGAGCTGTGGAGTGACAGTTCAGTTCACAACCCACCGAGCCCCGCTAATAACAGGCAGTAAATAGACTGCTGCCTCCTGACGCAGTAAATAGGCTCCAGTTAGCTTTGCAACCTTTTAAGCGCCAGTCCTGATGCTACATTTGAAAGGCAAACTGCCCTCAAATAGTTTATTTTCAATAAAATCGTTACCAGATGCATATCATTTCAGACATTGTGAAACAATTCACATCAGTAAATCTCACTGAGAGGTGGTGTTTGCCAGTAACGAGAACACAGACATCATCCTATGCCCGGCAATCTTTAGCTGTGTGACTAGGAGGGTTCTGTTTTCCAAAGACACCCTCGACAGCACCTCTTGCTCCACATGCTCCTCTGTGTTCATGTCCCCACCAAGAGGAGGGCTCTAAGTCCCCTCCCCTGTAACCTAGGCCGGTCTTAGTGGCTGCTTGGCAAATAGAACGTGGTGGGAATGATGCTCTGGAACTTCTGAGGACAGCTTAGAACAATGTCCCCAACCTTTTTGGCACCAGGGACTGTTTTCATGGAAGACAATTTTCCCACGGACTGGGGGTGGGAGGGGATGGTTTTAGGATGATTCAAGTACATTACATTTATGGTACAATTTATTTCTATTATTATTACATTGTAATATATAATGAAATAATTATACAACTCACCATAGCTTGGGGACCCTGGCCTAGAAGTCTGATAGCTTTGGCCCAAGGCTCCTGGAAGGCTCGCCTGTGGTGATCTGCCGCTAAGAATCTGGCCCCTGTGCTGAGAGAGAGGCTCACGTGAGCGCTCTGGGCCGGGCCCCAGCATCCACCGCCAGCCCCGCAGGTGCTCCGTCTTGAAGGCAGCCGACTGGGCCCTCAGACAGCCATAGCCCCACCTGACACCTGACAGCACCTGCATGAGAGACCCCCCCCAAGTGAGAGCCTCCCAGCTGAGCCTAGTCGACCCACAGAGCTGCAAGAAATAATAATAAATTGCTGTTTCACGATGCTAAGTTTTGAGGTGGTTTGCTGTGGGGTAATAGATAACTGAGACGGGGACCTTGGGCTGGCCCCCCATCTTCTCAGATCCTACTTTTGCATTTGTTACAACGAAAGAGGGAAGGATCTTCTGGACTGGCCTGCACTTAAGGTTTTGCGAATACCAAATAAAAGTGCTTTCAGATCTGTAAAGTACCGTGAGTTTCGCTGCTTTTGTCCATCAGCTCCTCTTTTTCCTACTGCTCATCGTATTAGCATTCCTTATTTTCTTCAACTGAAAAACTTTCCCCTCTAGTTACAAGAATAATACAACTTTACCACAAAAGTTTGTTAACTATTGCTAACATTTTAGGACATGTACCAACGATCTTTTCTACAGATACACTAATATTCACGCATATGTAGTAGCTGCCCTCTTATCTAAATGGTTAAAATGATTATTTAGTTGGTTAATCAAAAAACTAAAAGTAGGAAAGTATAAAATACTAAAACACATATACGTTAAATATTTCATTTCAATTTAAGACCTATAATAAATTAAAATAGGGAATATTCTAATGCAATGCCTCAGCTCTGACTGGAACCCTGAGTCATTTTTCTTGCATAAACCACACCCAGAATGCATTCTTTATGATGTATCATTTTGTTTTCTGTAAAGCCAAGCCAGTCCTTAAGGACGCTCACAAAAAAATCTAAGCTGAGAATCTTTTTAGATTTTACACTTTTCCCCCAGCCTTTTATACGATTATCTCACTAACGCCGCATCACTGAATTTCATATACGTTTTTAAGCAAGTCACTTTTATCTGTTTCTCTTTCATTTATTTGTTTCACCGAAAACTTTTTTTTATTGTCCTTTTGGACAGACATGGGAACGTATTTGCCGGGGGTGATGAGCCGTCATCCTTCCGCCGGAACCGCGCACCGCCGGACTGCAGCCTGCCCGGCGCCTCTAGTCTGCGACCCGGAAGCGCACCCGGCAGCACACGGAAGTCCGGGCCACAAGACGCCAAGGCAGGGCTCGTATTTGATGCCCAGATCGATGTGTTTCTCAGTCCCACGACCCAAGTTTCCCGTATCTCAGAGGGTATTTTTTGTTAACTCACGTTCCCGCACTTTTAGACCTTTCCCCGGGATTTCTTCCGCCTGGGCGCTCCCACGGTGCGGGGGATGGCAATATTCTCCTTTCCGCTGATGCCAGAGGGGCTGAGGGAGCATCCAGCTTTGGGGAGCACGGGGGTCTGGCTCTCCCCCACGCAGGTGTTGGGGCATGGGGGTCCCCTTTGCACCCCTATCCTGTGCCACGATGGAGAACAGGGAGAGAGACTGCTTTTTGTCTGTCTGTCTAAAGGGTTTATCTTCGATTTCATGGAAATATTATATTGCTAGTCATATTTCAGTTGGCTACTTGGTAAATTTCTTAATTATAATATTATAACAAGTACAATAAAATAAAAACAGATTGGGGAACAAGGAAAACGCCTTTGTCGAATTTAATCAGAAGAGCTGAACAACACAACCTTGAAATCTTTCCCCACCACCAGGGAGAACACATTATTTTCAAGCACCCATAAAATATCCACAAAAACACTAACAATGTTTTAGATAAAGAAGAAGCCATCATAAATTCCACAGTGAAATAAACTTCGAATTAAGAAATAAAAACTAAGCAATATATTTCTAAATAAAGATTGGATTTAGGAGTAAACATCCTTAAAAGTAATGAAATACTTAGAACCGAATAATAAAAAAAAAACTCTGTGAGTCAACATTTTAAAAATCCGAGAAATCAGTACTTACGGGAAGATGTGTAAATTTATTTCCTAGGAAACAGAAAAGATTGCAAACAAATAAGTTAAATATTCTATGCAGAAAATTTTAAAAAAGAACAATAGATCAAACACAAATCAAAAAGGAGCAGAATAATAAAGATAATTCCAGAAATCAATGAAATAGAGAATAACACAAAAAGTTGGTTTTATGAAAAAAATTAGATAAACCTTAGCAAATGAATTAAGAATTAAAGACAGAAAATGTAAATAAACAATATATAAAATGAATAGATAGAAAACTACAGATTTTTTTAAAAAGAATACCATGAACAACAGTGTTCTAACGAATTTTAAGAGCTGGAAAAAATATAGCATGTGAAAATAGGCACAAGAAAGAAATAGAAAACTTGAACAGAACAAGAAAAATTTAAAACTTTGAAATGGAAGCTAAAGATCATCCCCTGCTGGAAATAATCCTTAGGTTTCAATTTGACAGGTAACAAAACTTCCAAGGAATAGATAATTTCTATGTTATGTAAATTAGTCTAGAAAATGAAAAGCTGCCAAATTGATTGTATGGTGCTTATGTAACTTGTATTCCAAAATTGAATAAGTTAGTACAAGAAAAAACACTTATAGTTCCATTTCACTTCTGAATATTCATGCAAAAATCCCAAATAAAATGTCAGTTAATCTAATCTAAGAAGATATCTAAAACTTATAGTTTGATCAAGTGAGTTTATCTGAGCTTTCTAAGGATGGTTCAACATCTGAAAAATCTAAGAATGTAGTTCACCACATTATTAAATGAAAAAAGCCTTAGGATTAACTCAATAGAGTCAGAAAACACCTTTATAAAGTTCAACAATTATTTATTATTTAATCTTCTTAGGAAACTAAAAACTGCAGACAACTCCACAACCTACAGAAAACATCTTACTTGATGGAAAAACTTCAGACACATTGGCTTTTAAATATAGATCAGAAAAAGGGTGACTGCTATTGACTGGTGGTGTTGACATTCAGGACAAATATAAAAAATAAGACTGTAAGACTTGGAAGGGATGACACAAACTGCGTGATTTGCAGATGATCCCATGGACCAAGACTCTGGTCAGGCTCCTCTGAGCCCTTTTCTCTACCTGGCCACGACCTTGGGCTATGAGAATTGTGAACTCTCATCACAAATGGCTTTGTCTGCCCCACACTGAGACACTTGAACAAACTCTAGCATACTTTTCTAGCAGCCCAAGGCTGTCTCCCCAGGGTGACGGCGGGGCCTCCATGGGTTCCTGACTGAAAAGGCCCCGCATGCCAAAAGGGTTTACTGTTCGTTCCAGCCAAACCTGACCTCCCTTCTCTCAGAACATTTGCTATAGAAATGTGCAGTTATAAATCCTGTCTCAGTTCCTTCGAGATGCATCTTCTACAACCCAGGAATGTCTTTCTCAAGGACCTGGAGGCCAACCCTGTGACATGTAACCAGCGAGGAATACCGAGCCTTTGCCTCCCAGTCTCTGCGGGAGAGCAGCTTACCCCGACAGCACCACTGCACAGGCGCAGACGGTGCAGCACTCACCACCCCACCCTCTCTGTCATTGTCCACTCTCCTGACTTAGCTGAAGCCTCCACTTAGTCCCCTCCTGCCTCCCTTATTCTTTCTTTAAAACGCCAGTCACCTCTGCACAGGCACGTTGAGCTCAGTTCTGTACTGAATTCTCTCCCTCCTACTGCAGTCATTTGCATAAAATAATCTACCCTGACATTTTAATCAAAAGTCTGGGGAACAATTTCTCTTTGACACTATACTTAAAAACAACACACAGAATTGATTATTTAGAAATGATGAGAGACTTTATAAAGTTTACGAGATACCAGATCAAATCACAAAAACTCAAGAGCATTTTTCTACATAGGTAAAATATAACTAGAAAATACAATGGAAAATAAGATATAATTCACAACAGTATCAAAGCCATATATCAAAGAATTCCCTTATACATGAGAACTCTGAAAAAAATGCTATGAGAATATGACAAATTAGAATAACATCTATATTTGGCAGGGCTGTGGGAAAAGAGAAACATGCCCGGGCTCTTGATGAAACGGGGATTGAGGTAACCATTCTGAAAAGCGATCTTCAGTATTTGCCAAGCTACACACACATGTGCACACACACAGACACCCTGTCGCCTCACAATCCCACCAGTAAATATATATCCCAACGTGATTCACACACAGATCGACCTGAAGACACGTGGCAGGATGTTCTTGGCAGTGTCTTGGGAGCAGCTGGAGGCCCCCTGGGTGTTCATCACTAGGGAGATAGATAAGAAAACAGGGTGGAGGCAGACTAAGAAACAGCTGCCAGTCAGTAACAATGCACCAGATATTTCGGCTGTAGAATATATGGATCTTAAAAGATGTAATGAAAATATTTAAAAAAAACATTTAATTTAAAGCAAGCAACTATATAATTTATGCAAATACATACACATGCACACATTCTCAAACTTATTTTCTAACAGCATACAGGGAAGTTCCATTTAGGGCAGCTCCATCTGAGGAAAGGAGTAAGCAATGTAGCATTGGAGAACAGGGAGAAGGGAATAAATGAAAGCATGAATAAATGCCAAGAGGGGGCCGTGTCATGGTGACACTGTGTCCTGAACCACAGAGGATAAGAAACTTGAACCTCTGCACCTGAAGTCCAAAAAAGAAAAGGAAAAATAAAGGTATCAGTATGTTTCTAGTTTTCAACATTTTTATTTTTATCAAGAATGGATTATTTTTTCCCAAACAAAATAAATCGCTTATTTTACTTTCTCTTTTGTTAATCTACTGGGATTATTAACAGAATAATTGTATTCCACTGTATGACTATGCCACAATTTATATATCCATTCTACTTTTAAAGAAATTTGCCTGTTTTTGCATTTTTGGCTTTACGTCTAATGTTGCTATGAACACTTTTGCACATGCATTTTGGTTTACCTGTGCATGTGTATTCAATTTTAATAGAAAATACTGAACAGTTCCAAAGCGCTTACACCATCTTATTTACACTTCCACAATAGTGCACATGAGTTTGTTACTCAGCATCCTCATCGACATGTAGTGAAGTCAGTCTTTTAATTCCAGCTAACCTAGAATGTATCTAAGAATTTGGTTAGTAAGATAGTAATACCTTATTATTTTCAAATTTGCATTTCCCTGAAAACTAATGAAGTTAAGGTTCTTCTTATACTCTTTTGGGAAGTTCCTGATGAAATCTCTTGCACATTTTCCTCTTCGTTTATCTTGGATATAAGCCTTTGGGCAATTATACACTTAACAAATATTAACATATACATTTATGTTGGTATTGCATTTTATTCTATTAAAGGTATATTTTGATGAACAGGAATGCTTAATGTCAATTATCAGTTTGTGTTCAACTTATCAACTTATGTTCATTATGGTTAGTGTCTTTTTGTGCTGTTTCAGAAATCTGTCCTTACGTCAAAGTCATGAAAATATTCTCCGATCTTTAGTATTTCTTGTAGTGCAGGTCTACTGGGTACAAATTTTCTTAGCTTTTATATGTCTGGAAATTCCTTATTTTGCCTTTATTTTCAAAGGATGTTTTCAATGTGTATAGAGTTTTAGATTGGCTGACACCCAGCCCTGTATAGCTGCCGTTCCATTGTTTACTTGCTTCCATGATTTACGTTGCAAAGTCAGCTGTTTGTTTTGTTCTTGCTCCTTTGAAAGTAATGTACCTTCCCCCACCTCCACCCACTTTTAAGATTTTCTCTTTGTTTTTAGTTTTCAGCAGTTTGACTAAGATATACCTATTCTGGTTATCTTAGTTTGGGTTTGGTTAGATTGAATCTACACATTGATGTCTTTTGTTATTTTAAAAATATACTTACCCATTCTCACTTCAAATATTGTTTATGCTCTTTTCCCTCCTCTCCTTTGGGGGCACAAATTATACATATCTTATATTCCATATTGCTCTTCTATTGTTTTTCTCCCTTTGCTCCAGTTTGAATACATTCTACTCATGTCTTCTGCTATATCCAATGTGATGCTAAATCCACTTCATAATTCTTCATTTCAAACATTGTATTTTTCAGTTCTAGACTATCCAGTTAGTTCTTTCTTATACATTCAATGCTGTCGAAGTTCCCCACAGTTCCCATATTTTTCCATGTTATCTTTTATTTTCTTGAACAGGATAATCAATTTTTAAAAATTCCCCTTTTATAATTCCACTGTGAGACTACATAGAATGTTTATAATTTTTTCTTTTAGTTTTTATTTATCTTGGTCCTATGTGGGTTTTTTTCCCACCATGCCTTGTGATTTTAAACTTTTATTTTGCTCATGATAGATGAAAACTTGTAGAGGCTCCGAAAATAATGTTTTTCTTCAAAGAAGTTTACAGTCTTTGTTCTGTCAGGCAGTGCTCTACCAGTGGAACACCTTGATCTTATCAAGGCCTGATTTTCAACTTCAGTACAGCTGATCTCTATTCCTCATGCAAGAATTTTGTTTTAAAAATGCCCTGGGGTTAAAGTAAAAATCACCCCATGTGCCTTCTTTCCTTCACAATTGTGCCCTTTGATACTGTCTACATTAGTTGCTGCCCACTGCTTAAAGCAGTCATTTTGTATATTCTATTCGGCTTTAGTAGGATTTATTTTCTTGGCACAAAAGTCCAATTTAAGTCTCTCCATTATGTCTGGAACCAGACATCTGATTTATCTTGCTTAGACATATTTTGCAAAGTTTTTATGGCCTCATTTTTTATATACCTGATTGAAAAACACAATGTTTGTGTCATATATATATATATATATAT
>VSMD01062156.1:7193-30092 GCA_008750895.1 Mirza zaza | reverse complement strand
CTTTCTGTGTATATCTTTAGTGTTTTTATCTCATTGCTAAATTAAAAAATACTCATTGTAAAAATGTTCAAATAATATAAAGCTTATAACTTAGGAATTAATTTTACCCAGAGTTAGGTACTACTTCCAGGTATAAAAATACATACTCAACTTACTTAAACTAAATTAGCTACTACATTACCCATTTATGCAGGATGTTGATGTTCAACTGCATATTTAATGCATTTTTGTTTGAGTAGCAATGATATTTTTTGTCAGTTACAAACTAAGAATTTACTGCATTATATTTTTATCTGGGGTTTTAAAAGCATCTTTTTAAAGAAAAATTGTGGTGTAGAAATTAGGAAGATTATTGCTTTCAACTGCACATAAACTACAGCAAATCAGCTAAGTTTTTTTTTTCTTTAAGGGAAAGAACTACATACTTTTTTTACATAATATTTTAAGCAATTTTTTGTAAGGAATAAAGCAAATGACTTAGCTGTAATGGCGAACTAAAATTTTATTTTAAAACAGTGATTTTCATAGTTTCACTACTATATATCTTATTTATGTTTTAAAATTATGGTAGATAAATGAGAAGACAGAAGACTACTATGAAAATCTTGGACGAGCTCTAGCTTTGTGGGACAAACTTTTTAACTTAAAAAATGTCATTGATGAGTGGATGGAAAAAGCCCTTCAAAAAATGGAATTACATCAACTGACTGAAGAGGACACAGAAAGGCTGAGGGTAATTTAACAAAAATAAAATGTATACTTTTTTTGTACATAGTTGCCATTTTAAGATTGAGTTGCTTTCTTGGAGCAGAGTAGAAATATCACAAAGAAATCTTTTATTTCTTTTATTATCCTTTGAGAAGGACCTGAATTCTATTGTTTCTTTTGTGATATCCAGGAAGATGCTGACAGGTATTATTAATCTGGGATTCGCAGCTACCCAAGGGGTTTATAGATAAAATGACCTTGGATAAGAAAAGAGTGGGAGGATTGCTTGAGCTCGGGAATTAGAGCCTGCAGAAGCTATGATCACACCACTGCACTTCAGTTGGGCAACAGAATGAGACTGTATCTATAAGGCAAAACTAAACTAAACTAAATATTTTTGGATCATTTTCAGTTGTTGCAGTTATTACCCTTACAGTAAGCCTACTGCTACATCTTGTTATTGAGAGTATTAATAGAGAAACATGTACTTGTAATATATATCACACATTGTTTTGAATACATTGATAACTGTATCCCAATGTTTCTATCGTAATTCTAGATAATTTATTTTTATGTTTTACTTTTAAAGTATTATTATGCAAAGAGTCTATAGGCTTCAGATATTTTTCTTTAAGGGCAGATAGTTTTCTTTAAGGGCCAATCTCAAGTTGTGGCATTTGGAAAGGATCAAAGTTATCTTTCTTTTAACTCTAGGGAGAATTCTTTCTAATTGCTTATTTGTTTACGTATTATTAGTTTGAATCATATAAAATTGCTGTCTTGCTAGGTGAGAAAACAGTATGCTAATGCTTCAGATCTTATTTTGACTCTAATTCTTGCCATTTTATTCACTTTTTAACTCTTGTGTTTATTTTTATACATTTGGAAAAAGTTTGTAAAATGTTTGGAGATTTCCAGTTTCCTGGATGTGGTAGTTATGAAGTAAAACTATGATTTCCTAAGTATAATGAATCATTTCTAAGAGTCCTTTAAATTTGTCTTGCATTACAGGTTATTTAAAAGTCTTCAGTTAAGATTATAAACCTCCTGTCTGTGAGCCAATTTCTGCCAAAGTTCTGTGTGTGTGCGTGTGTCCATATGTATATGCACATATCGGTGAAGTTTAATGCCTTTAGGTAGGCCATGCATTCTTTTGTGGCATAGGCCTTGTCCCCAATGTCTTAACTAGAAAGACACCTAGTTATAGCATTTGTCCAACCCCAAATGCACTTAGGTTTGTAACTTCTGGGACTCTGTCAAGAAACAAGGGATTAGGAGAAATTTAAGGGCTTTCTCGGTTTTTATATATCAATAATAGTAATTATGGGCATCACAAAATAAGTTAAGAAATACAAAGCTATTATTTAAAATTATGTATCTTAGGAAGAGTTACAAGTCCATGAACAAAAAACTTCAGAATTTTCTGGAAGACTGCCTGAAATACAGTTTCTGCTTCAAAGTAGTGAAATACCTCTTGAATTGCAGGTAAGGGAATTTTTTTTATCTAAAAGTCCGAATTAAAGAGTCTCTATAGCCTGTAATATAATGTTCACAAACCATGCATTCTAAATTTTAAAACCTAAAATAAAATTAGGATCATTATTTATTCAATCCCTATGTTAAGTCTAACCAAATTTTAATAGTTGGTATAGCTAAAAGTATTTTTCCACTTTTAACATATTATATTTTGCATTATTTTATTTCCTTTCACTTATTTTACAGGCCTCACATGTGGAGGAGGCATTATTGCTTATCCTTCCATGTAAAACAACCATGTTTTCCTATGAATGTCTTGGATGTGGGAAGGCGAATATGGTTCAAGTGAGGCTAGGTGTTTTTAATTGCTAGATGGAGAAACCGAGAAATTGCCCCAAGTATGATGTTCTGTTGTGTGAGAGATTTGTTCAGTTTTATTGAGATCAAAGCACATAGTGGTTGAGTATGAGCTCTGGAATCTAGACTGGGCGAGGTTCTGGCTGTACTGCCTACCAGCTTCGTGATCTTAGACTAGTTACCTAACCTTCTTAAGCCTGTTATTTTGTACGTTCATCGCTTACCACGATGCAGTGTACATAACACATACTCACTAGATGCTGGCCATTTAATTTTATCTATATGTTTTAATCTCATCTATATGTTTTTCTATATGTTTAATCTCATGAGTGTCATGAGATAGCAGCTCAGTTGGTATGCTAGATGAAATTTATTTTAGGAGGAAGGATTCAAATTAGTGTCTTAGAAAAAAGAATGTCAATGTCAGTTCTTTTTGTGTTGCTCTTTATTCCTTTAAAAGCAGCATTAGAATTGGTGTGTCCGTGTTGTAGAACAATGAGAAGAATTTGTTTCACATTGAAATGAAGCAATCTCGACTCATTCTCTAGCAAATCAGTTGTGTTAAACCTTGTTGAATAATGCCCATTACAGTACTTCATATGTTTCATGATTTCAGGTCATGGAGTCCTCTATTTTGAACAAGATGGAACAAGTAAAAAAGTGTTTAACAGGAGAATCCAACTGCTCTACGCTCAGTGGCAGCACCGCAGAGCTAAGGGAGGATCTTGACCAAGCCAAGACCCAAATTGGGATGACTGAATCCCTCTTAAAAGCCCTATCTCCTTCCGACAGCTTAGAGATCTTCACTAAACTAGAGGTGCTACCCAGCTGCTTGTCTTTGTCGTTCAGATTTTTTTTCACAATTATTTTCAATGGTCTTGACCTCTTGAGGTTAATACAAATAGAGAAAAAAGAATGTCAGAAAAAAAAACCCTCAGAAAAACAGTTTTGAGTTTCTTTAGCATTTTCACCTTTGAATTGCTTTGTGGATAATAATTATTTGATATTAAATTGCATTGTATTATACATTTACTGGCAAAGAGAAAGGAAATCCACTCGAGAAAATCATCTAGATTTTTGCAAAATAATTGAGATCTAATATACTTTGTATAAACTGACCCTGTTTTAAGACTTAATGGTGGTTATTTGCTTATATACTTAGGAGATACAACAGCAAATTCTACAGCAAAAGCACAGCATGACTTTACTTGAGAATCAAATAGGTTGCCTGACTCCTGAACTCTCTGAATTGAAAAAGCAATATGAAAGTGTCAGTGATTTATTTAATACCAAAAAAAGTGTTTTGCAAGATCACTTTTCTAAGTTATTGAGTGGTGAGTGCAATGTTTCTCTTACTTTGTTTCTGGGATACTTGAAGAGTGAATATAGTACTGTGGACACAAAGAGTACTTTAAGCTTGCCTGGAAGATGGTTTACACAGACTGTATTTAATGAAATAATATCCAGATAAATCTCTTGTGGGGGGGGGTGGGGAACACTGATCTATGCCTGACATAAATAACATTTATTTCTTTCAAGCTCAGAATCTTTATTTCTTCATGAAACTAAGTCACCAAGGTCCTGGTGTTTAACCTGATCATTGGTCAAACCTAGTCAGTGAACCTAGGGACATACCTGTGTTCCGGCTGCCCTGGCAGGTGTCTTTGGGTGTCCTGTATGCTTTCAAGGGAGGTTTGGTGTAGAAGGTACACCACAGTTTCTTTCTAGGCTGTATTAGCCTTCAAAATTGGGTTTCAGAGTTTATTACCACTTTATACAATGACATGTACTCATGGCATGGGAAGCAAGTTCCAAAGTCTCATTTGAACAAAGAATATGAAATCTTCCTTGAATGAATAGAGCTTTTTTTTTTTTCCCTACAGATCAATGCAAGAACTTTAATGACTGGTTCAGCAACATAAAAATGAACCTTAAGGAGTGTTTTGAATCATCAGAGACAAAAAAGAGTGTGGAACAGAAGCTACAGAAACTTTCTGTAAGAAATATATGTGTACATTTTAATCAAAATTTATCAAAACTAAAATATTGGAGGCATAGAACTGTATTTAAGTAGATAAGATAGTAATCACTAATTACCAAGACAAAATATTACTAAGTGATCTGGCTTTTCCCCAAATATTTTGAAACTCTTGTGTTTAATGGGTAAGGATGAAAGTGGCTTCCACACTTCTACTTTCACACTCTATTTAATTTTTAATTTAATTTAGTGTTCACTGGTGAATTCAGTTGTGCTAAAAGTATATTTAATAAAAAATAAAGACTTTACCTGATTTGGACTTTAAAATCCCCTTGGAAGAGATCTCTTGACCTTTTATACGTCTTTTCCCAGTTATATTTCTTTTAAAAATTACAGTTGAATTTTTTAATGCACTGCTTATCGGAGGGTAGCTTGAAACAAAAGGCAGTGTGCACAGGGCATTTCAAATGCCTATGGCACCCTTAAATCTTGATCACTTTAGGGTAGATCATCTAACATTTTAATGTTTTGATGCTAAGTCATATTCTTAAGCTTATTGATGGTACTAAATGTTCTCTGTTCTTTGCTTTGATGGTATCATTCTTTTACTGACAATCACTTTTCTTCTCTTTTTCAAATTTAAAATCTCATATTTTTTGTTTGTTTGCCTTTAATTTTGTCCATGGCCCATGCCATGTTTGATGTAATTCCCAGGAAGTCAGAAGTAACTGCAAACGTACACACACATTCTAGAACTACTATAAATCACCTGCCATTGGAAGTTGCTACATCTCCCCAGCCTTTCTTTTGTACAGAATGTTAAGAAGGCAGCACGTCTGTGTACTGTTTTGGAAAAGTGTCATGGGGGTGGCAGAGACTGTACTCAGCCTTGCCAGGAGATCGATCGTAATTGACTTTTTGTCTTTCTTAAGGATTTCTTGATCCTTGAAGGAAGAAGCAGTAAAATACAGCAGGTGGACACTGTACTGAAGCACGTGAAGAAGCATCTGCCCAAAGCACATGTTAAAGAGCTTACCAGCTGGCTTGCAGGTCAAGAATTTGAATTAGAAAAAATGGAGTCCATATGCCAGTCACGAGCAAAGGAGCTCGATGACTGTCTGCAGCAGCTACTGAGGTAGGGAAGGTGATACCGAAATAACACATTTATGTTTTTTAACCATATCTTTATTTGTACTGAGAGCGCTGGGATACATACAACACACAAATTTCACAAATAAAGACATACTTTTTTTTTTTTTTGAGACAGAGTCTCATGTTGTTGCCCGGGCTAGAATGCTGTGGTGTCAGGCTAGTTCACAGCAACCTCTAACTCCTGGGCTCAAGCAATCCTCCTGCCTCAACCTCCTGAGTAGCTGGGACTACAGGCATGCACCACCATGCCCAGCTAATTTTTTCTATATATATTTTTAGTTTGCTAATTAATTTCTTTCTATTTTTAGTAGAGATGGGGTCTTGCTCCTGCTCAGGCTGGTTTTGAACTCCTGACCTTGAGCGATCTGCTTGCCTCGGCCTCCCCGAGTTGCTAGGATTACAGGCGTGAGCCACTGTGCCTGGCCAAGACATACTTTCAAATCCAGGTTTGACACTAGGAATGTAAAAGTTCGGAAAATTTTTCAAATTATCTAACGTGGCAGATGTTCAGGGGATAGTCCAAAACTGTTTTTTCTGTTTGTTTGTTTCCTGTTCTTTTTTTTCCTCGGAGATAGTGTCTCTGTCACCTGGGTAGAGTGCAGTGACCTCATCATAGCTCACTGTAACCTCAAACTCTTGGGTTCAAGTGATCCTCCTGCCTCAGCCTCCTGACTGACTGGGACTACAGCTGTACACCATCATGCCTGGCAGATTCTTTCTGTTTTTTGTAAAGACAAGGTCTCACTCTTGCTCAGGCTGGTCTCAAATTCCTGCCTCAACCTCCCAGAATGCTAGGATTACAGGTGTAAGCCACCACAACCTACTGTTTCCTGTTCTTTATGATGCATTTGTGTGGTTGATCCTTTTAATACTATAGAATCCCACTCTAATGCAGGCTATTATTATTCAGATTTTGATGTTACAAGTTAAATTTTCTCTCAAAAAATAAGAATCATATATAGTAAAAACCTGGCAGACTCACAAAGTTTGTGCCATCCTTCTCTTCAGCATAAGCAATTTTTGCTTATTTTATATTCATGCATGTGTAATGTTCTTTTAGACTCCAGGATGACCACAGAAACCTGAGTAAGTGGTTGACTAATCAGGAAGAAAAATGGAAAGAGATGGAAGAATCAGGAGAGAAAGCTGAGCTATTTTGCCAAGGCTTCACTAGAAAGAGGTATATCTGATCTTATATGAAATACATTACCTGGGACTATGGTTTATTCCATGGTGTAGTTACTCCTATAAACTTTCACTGGTATTTGGTATTTACAGGGAACAATTTGAATCTTTGGCCCAGTTGAACAACTCTTTGAAAGAATATGGGCTTACTGGCGAAGAAGTAATAACAGAATCGACGTGTCTGATTGATAGATACCAGACGTTATTGAGAGATTTAGGTGAAATCGAGGAAGAGGATAAGTTACCACCTGCTGAGGACCAGAGCTTTAATGATCTTGCAGATGATGTAATTCACTGGATAAAGGAGATTAAAGAGTCCCTTATGGTTTTGAATTCATCTGAAGGCAAAATGCCGCTTGAGGAAAGAATCCAAAAAATAAAGGTATAACCGTGGAAACTAAATTTCAGAGTTCAGAGCAAACTCTCATTTTGAAAACTGCAACGATTTGTTTCTTTATGGAAAATAGGATCACTGTGGAATGGGCGAAGAAATTCAGATCATGGGACTTACCAACGAGAAGAGTTGTGATGGATCTAAAATTATTTGAATGTATATTCTCTTTGAGGGGACCATGCCTAGTTAGTGTGGATCTTCACCAAGTGCAGAGGAATTGAAATAAAAGTCAATAGGTCAGAGCTGTAGCAGGTGGGAGTTTGCTAGGATGTAAAAAGCATATATGTCAGTATCAGCAATGTCAAGGGCAGGGTTGCAGAGGAATTCATCTTCAGAGTGGATATGGATGGTTCATAAAAGGTTGTTAGACACTGAGTGTGGAAGGTAAGAGAGTCTCAAGCTCTCTTGAGCTCACTTTTTATCTAACGGGAGATTTAGTAAACATCTAAAAAATTAAATTTGGTTTTTTATATTAAATTATCACTTAACTACGGTAAATTTAAAATTTTAATTACTAGGTTAAAATGCAGGGGACGGAAGCACATGTGCTAAAAGGAACTCTAGGAAAACTGAGGCCACATTAATTGAAGCATTGTTAGAGGAAGAAATGGTCAAGAATAGTGAGCTGTAAGGGTAGGTGAGATTTAGCAAATAATTGGAATCATTTGGGATTATATCTAAAAATTTTCCCAGAGAAAGTAAATCTTGAGCAGTGTTTCCAAGAAGGGAAGATCTTAATTATCAGAGCAAAGGCAGGAAAGAGAACAGAGAATGAGAGTTAATTATGTCATGGTGGAGAGACAAGAGTTGGCATGAAGGATGCCACATTTTCCTGTAGGAAGCCCTAAGTCTATTCTTAGATTGTAAAAATGTCTTGTTGAGATTCTTTTTTTGAGAGACAGGGTCTCACTGTGTCACCTGGGCTAGACTGCAGTATCCTCATCATAGCTCACAGCAACCTCAAACTCCTGTACAGAGCTCAAGCAATCCTCCTGCCTCAGCCTCCCAAGTAGCTGGGACTACAGGTGTGGGCCACCATGCCTAGCTAATTTTTATATTTTTTTGTAGACACAGGGTCTCACTCTTGCTCAGGCTGGTCTCAAACTCCTGGCCTCAAGCAATCCTTCCACCTCAGCCTCCCAAAGTGCTGGGATTACAGGCGTGGGCCACCTCACCTGGCTATTGTTCAAGTTCTTATCATAACTCTCCAGCCATAAATAATAGAGTGGACAGGAAGGAGGATTTGCTCAGGTTTGGGGGGATATACACAAAAAAGAAGGTAGTTGAAAATCAAGAGGAGAGAGGAATGCAGCCAGCTCAAAGTGACAAATGTTTACAGAGAACTAACTCCGTACTATGAGAAGGGGGATATCTTTGTCTTTGGGGCATATATAAAAATGAAAGGGTTATTTTGAAATATACTCTGCACTTAGAATCTCAATATAAAGCTAAGAAATAAAGAGATGTGTAATATCCCTAAGTAATGTGGATGAAATTTTAAGATCTTTTTTACTAAATTCAGGAAATCATTTTGCTAAAGCCCGAAGGCGATGCCAAAATAGAGACCATCATGCAGCAGGCGGAGAGCAGCGCGTCCCCGCTGACTCAGAAGACCCTCACCGACATCAGCAACCAGTGGGACAACACGCTCCACTTAGCCAACACGTACCTAAGGTAAAGCGTGTGCCAGCACCTGCCCTCGTTGACTCTGTGCCCAGGGCAGCCAGAGCGAGTGTGTCTTGCCTGCCTCCTGGCTTGGCTGGGATATGTATTGGAGAGAAGAACATGGTGTGAAGTCAGTCCGTCTGCAGTGTCAGAGGCAGAAACTGAGAGGAGTAGTTCTCCAGCTCAGATAGGAAACAACTCTCTCGTGACTCTGTGGCAGTGTTTTCTATAGCTGGTGCATCAACTCCTGGGGTTCTTAGTCACAAATTAACTCAGTCATTCCACCTGTAATACGCTGCTCCCAACCAAACCCCGTCCCTGCCAGACAGCCTCAGAATCCGTACGATATCACTGTAGGATAATTAATACTTATAAATACTTATTTTAAGAGATTCTTAAATGTGTGAACATTGAGAAATGTTGGCCGAATCCAATGGACATAATTCTGCTGAAAATTTTCAATTCATATTACATCTAAAATGGTACATTTAAAGTTTGGAAATGTGTATCTTATGTTTTTCTGAAGAGACAATCAGATCAAATCTGAATTTAAGCTATAGAAAGTATACACTAATTAGTTGGTTACTATACGGAATACTTACTTTTATGAAAAAGTAAAATATAGGATAACATAATTATGTTTAGATAAAATTAAAACCTGTTGGGACTAGTTTGAAATTTAAATTATTAAATAGTCATTGATCAAATTGTACAGAGAAAATTATTTTTTAGTAAAACTCAAATGATTTCTATCTTGATTTATGAGTTAAATGTAATGCTATTTAGAATGTTATCATTCTAAGCGCCTCTGGGAATAGTGTATATTAGTGTTATTTTAATGTTATTTATTATGATGTATGTTGTATCACAATATGTAAAATGCCATTTCATTTTGCTGAATGTCATTTCATTGATAAAATACTTGTGACATTTAGCCATCAAGAAAAGCTTCTATTAGAAGGAGAGAAGTATTTGCAAAGTAAGGAAGATTTGAGATTAATGCTCACAGAACTAAAGAAGAAACAAGAAGCAGGCTTTGCTCTGCAACATGGTCTACAAGAGAAGAAAGCTCAGTTAAAAATTTATAGAAAATTCCTCGAGAAAGCACAAGATTTGACATCCTTGCTAAAGCAGTTAAAATCTCAAGGAAATTACCTTTTGGAATGTACTAAAAATCCCAACTTCAGTGAAGAGCCTTGGCTGGAAATAAAGCACCTACATGAAAGTCTTCTCCAACAACTGCAGGTGAAGTGGTCAAAATAAAATTTTCAATGATACTTATAATTATGCATAATTACACAGGATTTTTCTATGGAACTATTTTGTTATTGTTGTTCCTTTGGTAAACCAAGAGCTTTCAAATTTAATTTATCATTTTTAGATGAGAATGCTAACCTTCAAGGATTGAGGGAGCAATTCAGGCAGTTTTGCTGGAGGAATCCATTGTGTATTATTTGATGATGGTATTCTTTTCTCTCATCAAAATTCCCTTCTTCATGGGTAGAATGGGTTAAGATTTTTTAGGCATCACTATGAAAAGATAACAGTGTCAAAGCTCTCCATATATCAATACATTCATCATCTGTCTACTGTAATAGTTCATATCAGTTATCCTTTTTTCACCTTCTCATTAGTGCCTTTCCCTCAGATCTTCCCACATGATCTTTAGTAAAAGAGTTAAGAGGTAAAATGTTAGCTTGTCGTGAGAGGGTATATTCTCTTAATACAACTGTTTATCATTCTCTGCACACTGAAAGCCAGCTTCAGTGTAAAGATGACCTGGGTAAGGTACAGATGGCAGGAGTTGGGCAGGGGTTAAGATAGACCTACCTGACTATAAATTGTTTAGTTAACAGTCTCTGCTTTTCTGATCAGGTGTGGTCATTTTATTTGCTTATCCCAAGGAGAGAACCTGAAGATGGTTTTGCTCTTGTTACTTTTTCCTCACACACAAGTTTGGAGTTTGATTCTGGGGTTAGTTTGATCTCAACTGGTCTCATTTCCAAGTGCGGGTACTTGGTTTTAGTACAAAGGATAATTAAGGAAGCTGCTTTATTATGGGTGTTTGTGATTTAATGATATAATTTGTAGCCATTTCAGTTTGTAAACATCTTGACAAATAGCCTTCATGAAGAAAACGGAGGCAAAGAAGCGTGGGAAAAACAAAAATGTATTTTCAGTAAGAGTCATTTTTTTTAGGTAAAGTAGAGATTTTGCAGTGAAATATCTCAAACCCTAAAATATTTATTTGAGAACTTTGGATGATTTATAGCTATATTCCTATTTCAAGATGAAACTCGTAAACAAGAATTTATGAATAATTTAATTATTTTCTGAGTGAAAAAATTGAGAGAGAAGTACTTCATAAATTATCAATGGCTTTACTTTTAGGATTCCGTGCAGAAATTGGAAGGCCACGTTCAAGAACACCACTCATACCAGATTTGCGTCACAGACCTGAATACCACTTTGGACAATTTCTCCAAAGAATTTGTCAGTTTTTCTGATAAGCCTGTGGATCAAACAGCAGTTGAGGAAAAACTGCAGAAACTACAGGTAATAAACAATGTCCAGACATGATAGATGTTTAAAAAAATAAATATTAATTATACCTCGACTAATCAGTATCTTCTGTTAGAAATTCAAGTGCTGTTCATATAGCTCTTAGGTAATTAAAACTCTGACCAGTCATAAAAAATGGGAACATTTTCCTTTAGTGGCCAAAACCATTTGCAATTTGAGTTGAGCAGTACTCTGACTCGGTGGGCCAATTTAGGGGGACAATTTTACCCATGACCAGCCTGTAGCTCTGGGATATCTTTTTTAGAGACAATCTAGTGATTCCAGCAGATATTCAGTGGTCAAAGAATGGATCTCACACAAGATCTAGGAGAAATTTTTTTTTTTTTTTTTTTTTTTGAGAGGAGAAATGTTTTGATTTAGCATTCTTCATCGTGGGTGGAGAGAAGTTGTATAATTTTTACCTTATTAATTTTCATACAGAATAAATCAGAGCTCTCCACAAATGTAGGGCTTCTAAGATTCTTACTCTCACCCCCACAACACCTAACCTTATACAGTGAGGATTCTAGCCTTTTACCTACATGCTCAAATACATTGCTTGGACTCTTACTGTTTGCACAGCCAGCATAAGCAGGCCTGAATGGTGTCCTTTAGAAGAAAACAAAATAAAGCATTTTCTACTCTACTTTCACAGTTCCTGTACTGGAGAATTCATGGGTGAATTTCATGGCATAGCACTGCTGGTATGAACTTGGGAATTTCTCATCTCTTCCATTTAGGGATCTGGGAACCCAGTAAGACTTCTCCTCCAGAGCAGCCTGACATTGAGACAGGGCTGCCTCCCTTAAAAAACATTTTTTTTAATGTTTAAAAAAGTTTAAAAAAATTTTTGTAGAGACAGGGTCTCACTCTGTCACCCAGGCTGGAGTGCAGTGGTGCAGTCATAGCTCACTGCAACCTGGAATTCCTGGACTCAAGTCATCCTCTCACCTTGACCTCCCAGAGTGCTGGGATTGCAGGCATGAGCCACTGTGCCCTGTTTGAATTTTAAATATTAGCATTAGATTCATGGGCACATTCTAAATGATTCTTTTATTCCTTTTAATCCTTTGCACATAGTAGGCACTTACTATTTTGTGTTTTGTTTGTATGAAAAGGCTATATCTTGGACAAAATATATGTTAAATATCTATTGATAGCCTCCTCTGTTCTAAGAACTGTGCTATGAGAGATTTCAGCATTACTTGTTGTAAACTTTCTAGTATTATATAAAATCTGCTTGAGAATTTGCTCTAGGATGCTGTATTGGTTTCAATTTTCCCAAAGTTTCTTCTATGTGATATGAGTTAATAAGTTTATTTTATATTTTCTGCTCGTGAAAGCAGAAATATTCTGTAATTTACAAAAGTCAATTAACTCTTGTGGCAACTGGAGATAGTTTTTATAACAATCTTTTCTCCACTCATAGGAACTAGAGAATAGACTCAGTCTACAAGATGGCACATTAAAGGAGATTTTAGCTTTAGCAAAATCCATCAAGCAAAATACATCTTCAGTGGGACAGAAGATTATTAAGGATGATATAAAATCACTTGAGTGTAAACAAAAAGATTTGGAAAACAGACTCGAATCTGCTAAGCAGGAGATGGAAAATTATCTCAAAAGCATTCTCAGATCAGAATGCTCAACGGAAAAGAAAGAAAAGTTTACTCTGCTAGGCAGAGAGAAGCAGACCACTTCTGATGTTCAGGAGTCTACTCAGGAATCAGGTGCAGTGGAAAAGTTGGAGGAAGACTGGGAAATAAACAAGGTAAGTGCTTGTGATTGCACTCTCTAAGACATCCAGTCCAAGAATGAAGAGGTATTCGGCTCTGAAAAGAGGGTCGTAAATCAAGCATTCTGATTTCATAATTAAATCTTCAATGTACTGGCTATTTACGAAGCCCACTTGTAAAAAGAGCCCTTAGAAAGCTGCCCAGGATTTCAGCGGTGAAATATTACTGTTCAGTGTGTTAAAATGTCAGTCATCAATTTAGGTTTATTATTCTCTGCGATGTGTAATCAGATACACTTTCTTGGGTCAAGAGCGCAAAGGCAAATTAGAAAAAGCAAAAGAAAAGAAAATGTGCTTTACCCATTTTCTCAGGAAAAAAAAAATCCAAGAGCCCAATTTTTCTCTTTTGATTGATTTCATAGTGAAATCAGAGACTGTTTGAAAGGATTGTTTCCTTTCTTTTTCTTCTGATGTTAACCCTATACTGCAAATATGCTTTTAAATGTTGTCAGATCATTTAGTGTGAGGATATCAACATTCAGGCTCCTCATTTTCCCCTGGGGAGAAGGAAGAAGAATGTTTTTTTGTTTTCATTGTAAACAACCGAATGGGTACATTTTCCTGTGGCTCTTAAAGAACTCTTCTCATAGGTTACAGATTGAAATGGGTAAGGAGCAGACAAAGAGCTATCTCGTAAACTATATTTGAAAGAGTGTCCCTGGCAGGCAGCCGCTCACTTTCCAGGGCCCGGTGGGACAGTTGTGAAAGTTAAACCATTCAGGTGTGAGTTTTCATCAGCTTGTTATGGGGTACACAGTCAACAGGAATGAAGAGAACATGTCTTCCTGGAATAGAAATGCATGGAAGAGGAAAAGAACCAGATAGAATTTTCTAGAAATCTGTAAAATAAGGTTAAATACCAACAGAGCATTCCACTGGCCATGAGAAGAATCTTATAAATCCCACAGTGTTAGATATTGCTAAGGAAATATGTCTAGAGGATTAAGGGCTTAGTGGGTGAGACTCTCTAGGTTCTATGTGTAAAAGAAACTTTCTTAACAGTATTTAAATAACACCAGGTAAAGTAAAAAAGAAAAAATACCTGAGTGCTTTCTGTGAGATAGCTTGTATAAGAGGACACAGTCTAACTCATGACCTTGCTTAAGGGAGTTAGTTGCCTAATAACTTTTTTCTTTTCTTTTCTTTTTTTTAATTTCAGAATATTGCAGGGGTACACATGTTTTGGTTATATAAGCCTAATAACTTTTAAACTAACTTTGCAGACCCATTTTAACTGAACCTAAAATTCAGTAGAGTACATTGAAAACTATATACAGATCATGATCAAATAAGAATGGGTTTTTAATTTATTAAGCTTTTACTTAACTTTGAATGATAGTTTATTGATAATTTATAATACTTCATTAAAATAATTTTTTTCAGAGCAGATGGGGAGACTTAAGTCCTCAAATAATTTTCGTAAGTCTGGATGAAGGAGTCTTTCTGAACCTATTCTGGTTCAAGGGGCTGCACAAAAAGAAAAAAGTCTGGTTATAGAAAACTAGTTTTAATTCTGTAGCAACATTTTTTTAAAATTTTTTAGTAGCATGAATATTTTTCTGAATCTGTGATTCTTATTTTCTTTACTATAAGTACTAGATGTCTTTACTTTTATGTAAAGACATCTAGTACTTTGTAATATTATATAACATTAGACTATGTAAGATCAATAGCAATTTTAAGGTTGAACAATAACTAGTAAAAGATCAGATACACATAGGCAAATAAAATACAGATTATGATGTGACAAATGCCATAACAGGAGTCTCGATTTAATGAATACATAGAATGCGTAAAAGCACAATTTGCTGAATATAAATCTGATTAATCTAAAAATATTTTGATAGTGAAATAAGCACTTCGATCATTGAAAACATTTATTGAGACCTATTTTCTGCTAGAATGTGGGGATACAGTTGTCACAGCTTAATGTCACAGATTAGAGCATATCTAATTAGTGCTAAGTTTACACATCTTTTTGAAATCTAGAGGGACTTTTATCAGATTATCTTCAATAGTCTCCAGAAGAATTTTTAGGAAATTTTTTATTTTTTCTTTATCTTTAATAAATTTTATTAATCTTAGAATTTTATTGAAAGCATGATTGCCGTTTTCAAAAATTGCTATCATAGCATGTATAACATTTGAATGCATTGCCAATAGTTTCATTTTAAATGAAATTTAGGGGGTATTTTAGATTTGGACCTTTGGTTGAACTTTTCTTTTTTTTTGAGACAGAGTCTTGCTGCTGTGTTGCCCAGGCTAGAGTGCAGTGCTGTCATCATAGTTCACTGCAGCCTCAAACTCCTGGGCTCAAGCTATCCCCCTGCCTCAGCCACCTGAGTAGCTGGGACTACTGGTGCACACCACCATGCCTGGCTAATTTTTTCTATATTTTGTAGAGATGGGGTCTCTTGCTCAGGCTAGTCTCAAATTTCTGGCCTCAAGTCAGCCTCCTGCCTCAGCCTTCCAGAATACTAGGATTATAGATGTGAGCCACCACACCTGGCTGACCTTTTCTTTAATATTGGAAATATTGACAGACTTGGAGGCAACAGGAGTTGCCAAATTCAGTCTGAAGGGTTTGGGTGCTTATGATCCAATATCATACTACATATTTTTATAGACATGGATTTCTTAGAGTTTTTAAGTATGAATAGGCAGAATTATCTTCCATCTCCCCCTTCCTATATAGGTTAGGTGAAGTAACAAATTAGGAAAAGTGAGGACTGTTTAATCGCTCAGACTTTAGGCATCCATAAAGGAAAGTGATAAAGAGGAAAAACAGGGACACTCATACGTTTGTAATTTATTATTTTTTAAAGAAATTATAATGCAGTGTTATAGCTTAACTGGCATTGAATGATCTTTCTTGTCCCATCCTTCCCAAATGACAACCTACATGAAATAATTGCTTTTTTAAACAGCCAAAACCTTTTGTCTGTAATTACTTCTTTAATTTCCTTGTCATTGGGTATAATTGTTAGTAATTCTCAGTCGTTTCTTATTCTTTTCAAAAAGTTCTGAGCTTTTATAATTTGATGGTTAAGAAGGCCTCTGCAGATAAATCCTGGAAGGTAGATGATCACACATACAGGCAGAATGTGCGAGGCTTCCAGCTGTGGATAAGTGGGCAGGAACAAAGTGTGGAGTCAGAACTAGAATGAGAAGGAAACTGCCTTTAGGAGAGTTTTCAGTCCTGGGGTAAATGATATCTCTTTCTGGTGTTGTTTACCCTGGAATCTTTGTAAAAAAAAAAAGAAAAGAAAAGAAAATTTATAATGGAGCCCAGAGTTGGGCCACATGTTACCTAGAGTATCCTCCTTTGCCCTTTCTGGCTAGAGATATTTTTCATAATCCAAGATTTATAAGATGATTTATCCTATAAATTAGAGTTATTCCAGGATTTGTTTCAAACTTTCTCCACTTTCTTTCATCCCCAACTAAACCCTGTTCCTGTCATTCCTAACAGATACCTGATCAACAACTGCTAAATTGACAGGTCCTCAATTTCTTTTCACTCCATTCAAAAGTCCACAAATTAATAATATTGATAGTGGAAGACTAAACTTCTCTTATTTTTTTCTCTGGTTTGAATGAATCTGTATATCCATTTGCTAAAAATTTATTGAATGGGCAATGAGGATTCAGACATAGACATGGTCTCTGTTCTCATAGAGCTTCTAGTTTAGAAGGGGATTCATATGTTAACCAACTAATTACACGAATGAGAGTCTAATCATAGGAACTAAAGGAAGGAACCCAGTTCCATGATAACCTTTAACAAAGGAATCTGCCCTACACTGTAGGGTCAGAGAGAGCTTCTCTCAGGAAGCAACATTTGAGCTGAGAATAGAATCATGTGTTGGAATTAACAGAGCTCAGGGCTGGGTATTCTCTTTCCTCCTGTGGTGGAGAGAGCATGAGGAGTTTCAGAAACTGATGAAGTGCCCTGTGGCTGGAACGTAGTGGGTAGAAGACAGAGGAAAGTGACAGAGAGGAGGCCTGAGAGGTAGGTGTGGCTGGCTGTGCTTCGTTTTTCACGTCAACATTTTAGACGTTATAGGAAGAGAGACAGGCAGCATCTGAGGCTACATTGATCTGCCTTTCGGGTTTGTCCCTGATAGTGATATGCTTATGCTTAGAATTGTTTTTCACTGCTCTATATTAGAAGGCTTTAGAAGAAAAAGAAATATATCTTCTAGAGCTCCTATGATACTCTACCCCACTGTTGGCAGGTTACAAGTGATAGATGTAGGTTTCTGGCTGTCACAAGTTACCATAGCCATGGGCCATTGCCCCTGAATGGGAAAAGGGACATTGAAGCTGTTAGTAACTTACTTCTTTCTGCTGTGCTGATGTGTTTGCTGATGGAAGGTGGGTGACATGGGCATCTGTTTTTTGTGTGTGTCTGTAGACACCTTTCAACGCTGCCCTTTTGGCTTTTAAAGCCTTTGCTTTGGCATTGGCTTAGAGAGGGCAGGAGCCCTCTTCTTTGCCTTGGGCACCATCTTGTGAAAAGCTAATTGTTAAAGTAAAATGTTTGCTTTGTGAATTAAGGGACATAAAGATGAAAATGGCATGGTTCTGCCCTTAATAAGAGTTGATGGTATTCTTATTCTCACCTTCTGTTGTTTTTCAAACAGACCAAAAATCAAATGAAAGACATGTGGTTGGAAAAAAACCAACACTTTAAAAAAACAAAAAACACATAGTTGGCAGTTTGACTGAACTCATGCTTTTGATAGAATGATAATTTTCCACTTTATTATTAACTTTGAAAATTTCACTTATGCTCAGAGGCTCAATATGTGTACTTTCATACACTGTTTAAAAGTTATACTTTGTCTTGAGTTTATGCTAATTATACTTTAAAAAAATAAAAAAGAAATTCCAGCAGCAGTGGGGAAGGAAAAGAATCAGATAGCCAGGGGTTTAGAGTTTATAAGGGATCACGAGAGGCCTTGCTTTTCTGGATACTCTGTAGTAGACACGAGCCCTTAAAAACTTGTACCCTTGGAGAGAGGTAGACCAGAAGCGCCACCAAGCCAGAGAAGGCACTAGTAAGCTCCTTTTTCCAATTGGCAGGAAAAACTGTTCTTGTATATGCTTTTGAAATATTTTATATTTTAAAATAAAATGTTCCAGGTGAGCTTGCAAGATCATAATACAGCATAGCAAAGGGTCATGAGCAAAGGATGCCTGTTGTGAAGTCATCATTCCAGGAGCCAGTCGGGACTGGAGTCCGTGTTCTAACCCGGTTGGCGGGGGCGAAGGAATGTTACCTTTTACATTTGAGATGTTCGTTGGAGGGACTCTGTTGGCTTTTCTGCCAAGTTAGGAACATGGCTTTGGGGATTGGTAAACAAATGGTGTTTTGGCGTGATTTCAGTTTTTTCCGAATACTTTTTCTGACCACTAAAGGCAGTCGTTAGAAATGTTACCGTTGCTCTCCTGCGTAATCATAGTCCTCAGGCATTCGGTCACCAGGTAAGAGAGACCAAGGGCTCCGAATTCTTTCTAGATGATTAATAATATGATGATAAAGCTATTATAAGGTGTAATACCTGGGCCTTTAGCTTAGGTCTCTTGCGCCGCAGGTGGATTTCTGGGAGTCCTCTAAGAAATAGTAACCAGCACGGGGAAAGGAGGCAGGCATCTACCCCATCTGACCACAGCTCACAGGCAGAAAGTGCCCACAGGCCAATGAAACCTGGGAAGTGACACCTCTCTCCTTTTTTCCCCTGGATCTTTCCCCTTGAGATGCTGCCCTCAAGATAGATTTTCACCATAGTTCACGTGAGCAAATTGTCAGAACTGGAGAAAATTCACAAAAGTATTTCAATCATCTGCAACCTTTTGGAAGAATTGACTTATGCTAAGTGTCAGTTAAGTTCTTCAAAACCAGTAACCCTGGATAGCTGAATTCTCTTACCAGTTAGACCTGGCAAAGTCCCAGACAGTATTTGTTTTATTGAAATAAACTTTTAATTTTAGAATAGGTTGACATTTACAGAAAAGTCGCAAAGATAATATAAAAACTTATACCCCTGCACCAAGTTTCCCCTATTAACATTTTATATTACTATCTAGGCAATATTTTTTTTTTAGACAGTGTCTCACTCTGTTGCCCGGGCTACAGTGCTGTGGTGTCAGCCTAGCTCACAGCAACCTCAAACTCCTGGGCTCAAGCAATCCTTCTGCTTCAGCCTCCGGAGTAGCTGGGACTACAGGCATGTGCCACCATGCCCGGATAATTTTTTCTATATATATTTTCAGTCGTCCAGCTAATTTCTTTCTATTTTTTTAGTAGAAATGGGGTCTCACTATTGCTCAGGCTGGTCTCTAACTGCTGAGCTCAAACAATCCACCCACCTCAGCCTCCCAGAGTGCTAGGATGACAGGAGTGCGCCACCACGCCCAACTAGGCAGTATTTTTAAGACAACAATTTTCTACATTGTTTGGGGATGTGGGAACCTTTTAGTTACAGATTATATATCTCAAGGATTCTACTGACATGAAACTATATGGCAAAATTAAATGGTTTTTCATTTATGAAGTAACTAGAAAATAAAAACTAATACTTTAGCAAGGTAATGGACATCTTTTAAAATTACTGGCATGGTGCCTAGTACCATGTATTTGTTGAAAGAATGAATAAGTGAATGAAGACATCTTGTCTCTCTATGTGTCCTATTGAGAACCTCAGGTTTTAACAGCTTTCAGAAAAGGTCAATTTACCCCCTGCCTTACCCAGGTTTAAATTCTTACTACTTACTGATTGGCTTAAGGCATAATTTAGTCTTAATATCATGAAATATTGGCGTTTCCTCCATTTATCCACTTATTTTAAACTACCAATAGGTAATGTTGAATGCCTACTGTCTCTCCTGCCCTCTATGTGATAGTGAATGTTAAGTAAAAACTTTGGAACTTTTGTTTTTTTCATATCTATTTTCCTTCTATAAATTATTTCCATAGATTTCTGCCTCAGTATACAATTGAGCAATGCTAGATCCTGTACTGTCTTGTCAGAAAAATTTCATTTGGAGGGATGCTATCAACATAGGCATTGATTATTGTTTGGAAAAATCATCTTTGCAAGTGCCCAATTATACTTTTTAAAAGTCTTTACTCCAAGCAAATAGAAGAAACTGGAATTTTTTCATGAAGAAAAATAAAAATTATTTATTTGGAAAGTAGACTACTCAGCAATTAATCTTTTTACATTTTCAGAATTCAGCTGTGGAAACGGTTATGTCAAAACAACTTTCTCTTGATGTTCAAGAAAGCATGAAAAACACTGAAGATGAGCAGAAAGTCAATGAGCTGCAAAATCAACCTTTAGAATTAGATATTATGTTAAGAAATGAACAATTAAAAGAGATAGAGGTATGGAAACATGAAAAACACAACATGATTGCATCATTTATCCAGTGCAATACAATATATTTTAATTACAAAAAACTTGCTTGTACAGAGTGAAAAGTCTTATTTAACCTTTGCCTGGTGATCAATCTGGTAACTATATAATTATGTACTAATCAGTAAGTTGTATAAATCTTTCTATTTAAAAAGTAGAAGAGTTTAATGAACATTAGTTTTCTTTCTCTTTCACCAAGTTTCTAAAAACTCACTAATTTGAAGATTTTTAACTTGTTATCATTCCTTTTCTTAGATGTATTCTTTTGATTCTGACAAACTCCTTTCATTTTTCCTAATGATAATGTGATAGGGGTCCTTTCTTTGTTTTTACAGCTGTGTTTACATAGCTATACTTGTAGGTATGTAAAGTAATCTAAACATCCAATACAGGCCATGTTTTAAAAAGTGAAACTATAAATGCTCCCTACAATTTTAGCTAAGTTTACATAACAGTAAACGTGTGTCTAAATTGAGAAAGAGAGGTGATGTATATAAATAATAAAAATACTCATTTTTCAGATTTTGCAGAACACTTTAAGACAATAGGGTGATCTAATTGATATTAAATGTTGGACCAATGATGAGTTTCAGTCTAGATTTTAACATGATTCTAGTGGAAAAAAAATTGTTAGGACCTTAGTTTCTCTGTGTGCAAATGAAATATTTAAAACATCTTGGGATAGAATGTGTTATCAGAAGGGGAAAAGGAAAGGAAAGAAAATGAATGAATTAATAAGTGAATGAGTGAGTGCATATTTACTGATTTGTGTGGCTTGATTTTAGGAATTATATACCCAGCTGGAAGCAAAGAAAGCAGCCATTGAACCACTGGAACAAACTGAATGTCTCAAGCAAACAGAAACAAGTGCCTTGGTTTTCCACAATACAAGATATTCAGTACACCACTTGGACAATCTGCTTCAGGCACTTATTACTTTGAAGAAAAATAAAGAAATCCAATATTGTCTCCTTAAAGATTTTCAGGAACACCTCACTGCAGTTGAATCCTCAATAAAAGCCTTGTTGACAGAAAAGGAAAGTCTAAAAGTGTAAGTGTAAGAATTTAGGACCTTTCAGATATCTTCATGGGTCACACAAAAAAAGAATTTAGGACTTGCATTCTTTTAATTCAAGCACAGTCTTCACAACTTTGGACAGGTCCAGAGTTTTAAGAGTGTATACTATAAAAGAATATTATGATTTAAAAACTACAGTGTAGAAATTAAATTTCATATGGAAGGTGTCTTAGTCTGGACTGCTGTAACAACATACTGTAGATTGGGTGGCTTATGAAAAACAGAAATTTACTTCTTACAGTTCTGGAGGCTGGGAAGTCTAAGAAGTTCAAGGTGACTGCAGATTTGATGTCTGGGGAGGGCTTCCTCTCTGGTTCATAGGCAGTACCTCCTGACCGTGTCCTCACATGGCAGAAGGAACAGTGCTGCTCTTAAGGGGGTCTCTTTTATAATGACTCTAATACCATTCATAGGGCCTCCATCCTCATGACCTAATTACTTCCCATTGGATGCCACCTCCTGATACCATTACATTAGTAATTAGGTTTCAAAATATAAATTGGGGGGTGGGGGGGCACAGCACAAACATTCAGACCATAACAGAAGCCATTTAAGAAAATTCTGTTGGTTTCATGCAAAAAAATTTATATTAAATATGTTTTACAAAGTAATTTATTAAACGATTCGCATCATAAATATCTGCAAAATAGATTTAACTTCTGTGGAGTTCAGTATTTTTGTTAAGGATGTGTTCTAAACTCTGGTGGCTCAGGAGAGAAATGTACATAATTGTTTTCTGTCAACATAATTGATTTAAATGGTTTGGTAAATATTGAATATATATATTGTGTGTATATATATAATATATATGTTGTAATGGTTTCTTACAATATATGTTGTATATTGTATATATGTGTATATATAGTAATGGTTTCTTTTAAAATATATGTACTCCTTTTGGCTTTGAAAATGATGGCAAATATAGTCTTTTTTTTTTGGGGGGGGGGACAGAGTCTTACTCTGTTGCCCAGGCTAGAGTGAGTGCCGTGGCATCAGCCTAACTCACAGCAACCTCAAACTCCTGGGCTCAAGCAATCCTCCTGCCTCAGCCTGCTGAGTGGCTGGGACTATAGGCATGTACCACCATGCCCAGCTAATTTTTTTTTTTTTTGTGTGTGTATATAT
>VSMD01062154.1:0-19268 GCA_008750895.1 Mirza zaza | reverse complement strand
CCTCACAGCCAACAGCCCCGGCCTCTCCCCCTGCCACCCCCACGCCAGGCCCCGATGGACGTGAGACCGCCCCGCCTATGGCTGAGCGGGGCTCCCAGGCTGCTACCTGCAGCCCCAGCCGTTCCCACAGCCTCAGGCGGTCCCCGGCCACCTCTGTGCCGTCTCCTCCGGCCCTCGGCCCCCCTTGCCTCGAGTGTGTCGTGCACAATTAATAAACGCACCTTTCTTGCCCCAAGCACTCCTCTCGCCTGGCGCTAGATCTCCCTCTCCTTCAGGCCCTCGGCGCTACCTAACGCTGGCTTCCGCAGCCCTGGGGACAAGCGTGTCTCGGGAGCATTTCCAAGGGAGTTGAGTTCCCAGGCCCCAGGTGTCCCCACAGCCCAGGGCTCCTGGATCGGGGTGGCTGTGCTTCCAGCCCAGGACTCAGGGGGTGACCTCTCTGGTGGCACGTCCGGCCAATGGCCACCTGGCCAGAGAGCTCCTTGGCAGGAGAGCCCTGGCACCCCCGGCCTCCTGTCCCTGCTCGGTTTGAGGAAACCCCAGCTGGGCGGGGCCCCACGGGGCAGAGGGGAGGAGACCACCTCTGTTGCCATCGGCTGCTGAGTGGCCCCGTCCCCTCCGGACCCCAGACTTCCCTCGAACGTCAAGCCCGTCTGGCTGTGCCTGCAAAGGCCAAGGACACACCTCCGAGGCCCAGGTGCAGCCCCGGTGTAACGAGGTCAAGGGGAAAGAGGCCAGAGGGTAGTGGCTTCAGGACCCCACAGCCAGGCTGGCCACTGGTGGAGGGTGTGTCCTTGGGCCAGTCAGGATGGGGTCCCCTGTTTCCCGATCCCCAATCCCCCACGCCAGCCCTCACTCCTGCCAGATCTAGTTCCTGGCTTGCTGTTCCCTGCCTCCACGATGACATCAGAGCCACGTCCTGCTTCTGAGTCCCTGCTGTGGCTCAGGGTGGCTGGAGTAGGGTAGGAGCAAGTGAGGTCCACCCAGCCACCACCCCAGGAGCCCCACAATTGCAGCACAGACGTGCCCCAGACCCTCAGAGCACACCTGAGCCGGGCCAGCTTGCCCAGTGCCACCCCCTAGAGGGGTCCCAGAGAGCCTATCGGGGCAGAGCGGGCGGGATCAGAACCAGGCTGGTGCAAATGCTGCAGACAGACCAGGTCCTACCACCGCCCCACCCCCACGTTCTGGGCTGCCCAGGCAGGCGGGGGTCCTGACCCCAGCTTCCCTGGGGTGCCCTGCCTCCTCGCCCATGACTGTCCTGGGGGACCCTACTGTGGAAGAGGGGGAGAGAGATCACTTCCCAGCTCCCTGCTCTTAGGGCCAGAGAATCTCTGGCACTCGCCTCTGCCGCCTGCCAGGGGAGAGTTCTCCCTGTCTAAGGTGTGCCCGCCTCCCTCTGGCCAAGGTCATCTCCCATCCCAGAGAGCCACGGGGCCTCCGGCTGGCTGGTAAAACCTACCCGATCCTTCTCAGAAATCTTAAATGCATACGATGTAACACACCAGATTTCAAAGGAGACAACTGTGTGGAAATATTAAAAATAGTTGCCAAGACAATTCAAAACACAAATGATGGCCAGGCGCGGTGGCTCACGCCTGTAATCCCAGCACTCTGCGAGGCCGAGGCGGGAGCATCACTTCAGGCCAGGAGTTCAAGACCAGCCTGAGCTGAAGCAAGACCCATGTCTACAAAAAAACAGAAAAATTAGCCAGGTGTGGTGGCCCGCCTGGAGTCCCAGCTACTCAGGAGGCTGAGGCAGGAGGATCGCTTGAGCTCAGGAGTTGGAGGCTGCTGTGAGTTATGAGGACACCACAACATCCTAGCTGGGGTGACAGCCAGATCCTATCTCAAAAAAAAAAAAAACAGCAACCCACAAATGACGTAGAGAGCTGACTTTTCCACTAAGGCATTAACTAAGCAGGACGAGGAGTGGGGGCTTCCCTGGCGATGTCCCAGGTGCTGTCCGCACCCCACGCTGAGGCCACAAAGACGCAGCGCTTCCCACCCGGCTCACAGCTCCTTAGTTGCAGAAAGCCCAGGGCACAGACCGCCTGCCGGAAACGCGGACCGGCCTGGAAGCTCTGTCCTGTTCTAAAGGACATCAGCAGCGGCCTGTCCCCAACGACTGCTGACCCTGGCGCGCCCCAAGCTCAGGCCTGACCCGAGATGCAGAGCAAAGCGGGGAGAGCGGGGCACTGGCTCAGGGTCCCCACGGTCCTCCCTGAGCGCCCGCCCGCGCAGGTGCCAGCCGGGTGGGGCTGGGGAGCGCCTTCCCCCCGCCCCCCACAGACACCAGGCCCCTGGAGAGGGCTCGGGAGACACCGACGGAGAAGGGGTGGCCGTGCTCCGGCGACCCTCGGCGTGCACGTGTGCGTCAACAGGAGGCGCGCACACACACACACGCGGGCCGCCGTGCGCCCTGCTTGTCCCAAAGGCTTCCCCGCACCACGTAGAAGTCGCCCGTTTCGCGGAGGTGGCGGCCCCTCCCCCTACCGGCGGCAGCCCCAGCCCTGGCGGCCGGGGGAGGCCAGCGAGGAGGGGGCTGGGTGGCTGCAGGCGGATCCGGGTCGCCACCCCCGCAGCGACGCAGACGCCCACGGAGAGGATGTGCCGGAGCCCCCTACACAGTCCCCGCCGGGGCAAACTGCCCGGGCCGACCGGGGGCGGGGCGAAAAGCGAGCCCTTAACAGAGGGGCCCCCCACCCCCACCCCTACCCCCACCCCCACCCCCAGCCCCTCCGAGGACAAAAACCCACTGGCAAATATCGGCTTTCAGATCACGTCCAACTACCCCCAACCCCGCGCTCGGCTGGCTTTCGGAGTGGGGCTGGGGGGCGGGGAGACGACACGTGGGGTACCGGTGTAGACGGGTCGGAACCCACTTATCAGTGGGGGCGGGGAGGCTGGGCGAGCGCCCCGACAGGATCGGGGGCTCCTGGAGCGAGCTGAGGCCGGGCGGGGAGGGAAGCGGGCGCCTCCCGCCTCTGCGCCCGCCCAGCGCCGCGGTCCCCAGAGCCAGAGCCCGAATCCACCGAGAAGACAGGGAGGGCGGAGGGCGGGCGGGGCCGGGAGGCGTGAGGGGGGAGGGGGAAGCTGCCGGCCCGTCACGGTTGGCTCCTGAGCGCGGCAGTGCGGGGCGCGTGCGGGGCCACCTCACAGTGCCGTCCCTGTCCCCGTCCCGTCTGCTCCTTCCGCGGGGAACGCCGCCCTCCAGGCCGAGCGCTTTACAAACCCACGGGGCGCGGCAGCGGCGTATGCGGCCCGGGGCAGCGTGGCGCGGACGCCGGGGGGCGGCAAAGACGGTGGGGGCGCGGTGGGGGCTCCTGCAGCACAGGTCGCAGAGCCCCTGCCCTCCGCGGGGCAGGACCGGTCACACGAACCAAAGCGACGGGAAGGCCACAGCGCCGGGAGTGTCCCCGTGCATTGGGCGACCGTCGTGGCCACACAGCCTTCACCTCCACCCACCACCCCAGGATGGCGCAGCCTTCACCTCCACCTGCCACCACCCAAGGAGACCTGGACAGTGCAGCCTTCCCCCAGGGCGCATGCCACGTGGCCCGCTGCGCCTTTGGGTATGGGGGTGGCGCCCAGAGAGGCGGGTCCCGTCCTTGCGCCCGGCCCCCAGCGCGCAGGGGACCGCAGGCTCCCGCTCCCCTCCGGGCAGGACAGAGCGGTGCGGTTACACTGGCGTCCCTCAGCGTTTACAAGGCGTTAGTCGTGCACCGTGCACTGCGTGCGCAGCCAAGGCATCTGGGGACCTCGCCAGGGACCTTGCTCCCCAGGACGCATGCTCCCTCAGGCACCGACCCTCAAGTCCAAGGGCAAAGGTCGGTGGAAGAAAACCTGGAGCAGCAGCAGAGGGGGAAGGGTGGGCTAGAAGCCCCTTCCCCACCCCCACCCCCCACACCCCACTGCCAGGGAGGCTGCCATGTGCAGGGAACTTTTAAAATGCAAATCCGTCCACTATGTCCCCTCAGTTCTTAATCTAGCTCCTGGGGTTACCCAGCAGGCCTCCAGGCCCAGAGAACTGACCACTCACCGCCTGCCGCACTTAGCCCATGGGTCCCTCCCACCTGCTGAAAGCCTGGCCCTGCAGTGCCCCCCACCCGCAATGTTGCTCCTCCAGGACCCCGGCCCCTCCTGCCCAGGGTGGGGGGCCACAGCCCACGCTTGGCTCCAGGCAGAGCTGCGGTTTGACCCACATGCGAGCTCTGGTAGGCAGGTCCTCTGGCCTGTGGCCCCTGCACCTGCCCGGTGGAGTCCCCACACCCCCTCTCCGCCCAGCGCCCCAGAACCCGCCCTCCTCTGCCCCTGTGTGGAGAGGTCCCAGATGGCTCCCAAGAACCCCTCCGCCTTGGTGTCCTGTCCACAGGCTGACGCCGGGCACTCTGAGTGAGGGGTGCCGCAAAGCCAGGTCCAGGTGGGTAGATGACAGGGACTTTCTATCCCCCGCCCTGACTCACCCCGCAGCCCCCACCCCTCCCCATGAGCGCCCCTGCCTGGAAGGAGGCCACTCTGCTGGGCACATCCGGGCTCACACTGCACAGCCGTGCAGCCCACGGCCGGGAACCTCTCACGGGAATCTCCCGGTCTGGGCAATCGCCCTCCCACCTTCCTGTCGGGCCCAGGCTGCCTGCCTGGGTCACGGCTGGGGTCGGTTCCGGGGTCAGCCTCTGGCTGTGAGCGCCCGGCTGCCCCACAGCTTAAGGTGATGCCACAGCTCCTAAAAAGGCCTCTTGCCCCAGAATCCTGCCTGCCACACCGGCCTGGGGGAGCCCGCCCCATGCAGGCCCCGAGACCCCACCACTGTGCCCCCAGCCCCTGCTTCTCCCTTCCGGTCCCAAGGAAGCCTCCTTCATGCCCACCGCCTCCCGGGACCATGGCTCTCAAAGATGACACCTGACCCGCCTACAGACGCACCTGTGCCGGGAACAAGCATGCAGCCCCGCCCCTCAGCACAGGGTCCGGCAGAGTTGGGACCAGACATTCAGTTCAGCCTCAGTTTCCCCATGAGCAAACTGGCCACACGGCCCACCCGTGAGAGGGGCCAGCAGTTAGCAGCCCGGGCTCATCAGTATGCTGGTCACTTGGTGGGTGGGCCTCGTGCAATGCCCTGCACCTGTGTCAACCCGGTCACCCCTACCCAGGGCCCCTCCCAGCCTCCATGCCCACCTCGGCCATGCAGAGACAAGACGCAGCTCCTGCCTTCTGGTTCCTACTGAAGCCGGGCAGAAGAGTCCCCACCAGGCCCGCCCTCAGGCCTCCCGGACTGTCCAGTACTCTCTTCCCACCCAAGCACCGTGGCCTCAAGTTGTCGCAACTCCTGGCCACTGGCCTCCCTGCCACCTGTCAGACTGCAGCTCCCTAAGGGCGCGTGAAGATGCATCTCTCCCCTCTGCTCCCCACTGGGCTGGGGACACCTGACAATCCCCGCCCACAGTGTCCCCACGGGCTGTCAGTCACCCGATTTGCAAGCTTCATACTAGCAAGCAGTCCGAGCAGGGCAGAGAGAGAGATGGGAGTGAGTGCTGGAAATCGGAGCAGGTCCCTTTGTCCCCCGGCACCTTCAGGGGAAGGGTGTGGGCGCCCAAGGTGGACCCAAACCCCCAAGCCTCACGATGGCCGGCCGAGCCTCTGCACCAGCCGTCCCTGGTCACAGCCTTGGGGGCCAGGACTCAGAAACCTGACATCGTGCAGCTGAGGCCCCAGGGGAGCCTCGCATGCACACAGCCCCGCAGCAAGGCGCACGCACTTTCCAAACCGCACGCAACCGGCGTGAGCTCTCAAACACTGTCTGAAACCCTCGCTGGCCATTATGCAAGTCTCTTGGGAGCGTTCCAAATGTAGCTCGGTATTATTTACTTGGCTTTTATCTTTCTTCTCTAGTGCATGGTATTAATAACTGGGTCATCTTTTAACTATTTGCAACGTACCTGCAGGGGAGAGGGGGCGGGCTTTATAAATAACCTTTATTATTACTGTGCAGGTCGATTCTGTTCCCAGCACCGAAGGGAACATGAAAATACATGTTTGTGACTCATCCCCAAACCAGGGAGGACCGCCGGGTGCTGAGGACAACGGCTCTTGGCTCCTCGCTGCCCTGGGGTCCCTGTGCAGGGGCAGGGGGGGGGATACGGCTGGCACTGCCCTTTGATCGCGTGAAGCCCGGGGATTTTGCTTGGCAGCGGTTGCCCGGCTCCTGCGTTGTTTGCATAATCTCCTGTTCCGCAGCGGTGGTCGCTGGGGCAGGTGCAGCTGCCCTGAGCCCGGGAAGCAGGCGAGTCCGTCCCTTCCCAGCTCCCAGGGCCTCCTGCCGCCCGCCCGCCTGGGGGTCTGCTGTGGGTCGCAGCCTTGCTGCTCCTGGCTGGCCAGGGACATTTACGGACTCCCGCCCCCAACACCCACATGGGTCAGTGCCCCAAACTTGCATCCTCGTGGCCCACTCCCTGAGCATGTCATCGGGAAACAAGCGCCATCAGAGAGAAGAGCTACACAGCCGGGGCCTGGACAGGACCCAGACGGTTCCCGGGAACCAAACGGTTCCCGGGAACCAAGGATGCACGATTTGCAAATGGAACCAGAACCTCAATCGAGCCACCTCCTCGTCCCCCCTCTCACGACCACACTGCCCCCATCTTTCGTCGACGTCCTGAGTGCTCCCATCGCTCACTCGCTGTCCTGAGACCGGGTTTCCGGCTCTCGGGTCTAGTTTCCTGTTACTTTGGTTTTTCAATTCTGGTTTGATAAGTAAAATCTCTCCGTAGACACTCTAGAAAAGTGTCAGCGTGCCACGGTTATTGGCAAGTCAAACTGGCCTTTCTAAAACGGCGGGAACAAAAGCTCTTGCTTTGTTGTGGCCACGGGCGAGCCCACCGCTCTCTGCCTGGGTTCGGGGGCGAGGGGGCCTCAGCCTTAAAAGGCCCTGGCTGGCTCAGGTGCTGGGTGTCGGGGGCTGTGCCTGTGTTTCACGCCTCTCGCTTGCGTTCACGTAGGGACAGAACAGGCCAGGTGGCCCTCTGCCTGCTCCGAGCAGGCCGGGTGTCTCTGCACTGGCTGAGGAAAGCGACCTGCCAGGGCTGCTGCGACTTCATTCCTAAAGCAGGTGTAAGGCCTTTCCCCGGGAGGCCAAGCAGGTAAGTACTTGTGGAAGGCCTCTGATCGCTGCTGGTTAACTCTTTGAAACTCAGTCTCGCCCTGCCAGCTTGTTGGCGTTTCTATTGTGATTGCCTGGCGGCACTTTAATCCTCCCTGCCCTGCCTCTGCCCGTCTCCCCGGGGTGCCAACTGCTGTCCTCCGAAAGCAAGCAAGCGTCCTCTGGCATGGCAACCAGAATCGGTGTTGAAAAGCAGCATTCGCTGCTCCTTGACACCCTTCCAGCTCCACTGCCAGGTACCCCTGCCCTCCGTTCCCCCCTGTCGCAGCCTTACCTGTGCAGGGCTCCCAGGGCTGGGCACCGTGGCTGGGGGCTGCCAGGGGCAGGAGCAGGACACAGAGTGTCAGCAGGGCAGACATGAGGGGCGCAGGTCCCAATCTCCATGCAGGGTCCGCTCCGCCCGCAGGGAGGCAGCTGCGCCTTAGACACCAGGGCCGGCCGTTCCCGGGGCAGCCTCCCCGGGGTGGTCACTGGGATGGCCACATGCCAGTGGCCAGGACATAGGCGGCTCCGTAGGCTGCGCTGAGCCCTCCGGTTCCCTCTCGGAGGGAGGCAGGTGGCCCTGGCAGGCTGGGGCTGCGGCAGCCGCGGGTTTATCTCTTCATTTCCATGCCACGCAGGTGACAGGTGATAACAATCTCAGCACGGGCTGGGATTAGTCATTGGCAACGGCGCAGTTTCCAAAAGGAAAGTCAGAAATAGATCGCTCAGTGGAGCCCTGAGAACAAACCAGAAAAACTTAGAAAACCTGTTTTCCTCGCTAAGGTCCGCGGGCTGCCGCCTTTGGGGCTGGCTGCGGGCTGGTCCGGGCGCAGTGGCGGTCCCCAGCGCTGTGCTGGGTCCCAGCGGGAGGCGGCGTCCCCAGGAGGGGCCGGGCTACCGCGGAGGGCTTTTATCCCTCGCCCAGCCCTCCCCAGGGTGTGTGGGTTTGTCAACTGTTGGTTTCAGGAATTTCCCTGTGGAGGGAAGTCGGTCCTTAAAGGGAACAGCTAATGAGAGGGAGAGGGGTGCGGGCGCCCTGGGCAGCCACGGGGCTCCGTCCAAAGTTGGGGGCCCCGGGGCTGGAGCTCCCAACACCGCCGCTGACATGAAATGCCAGAGGAGGCGGGACAGCTATTAAATATGAGTATTCTTTAAATTAAACATATACCCGGCCTCACTACCCGTTCCAAACAACACCGAACGAATGGAGCGATCTTGAAGTATCTGAGACGCAGCCTGTGCCCTCTGACTTACGGTGCGGAGACCCCGAGATCCAGGCCCGGCAGCTGTCCCCGCTCACGGGCCCCTGTCATAGGCCCCAAAATGCACATTTTTGCTGGTTTCAGAAGTAAAGCCCCAGCGCAGAGGCCTGCGCTGGACACAGAAGGTGCCTTTGGAGAGAGAGAGACAGACAGAGGAGGGGGGGAGGAGGAGGGAGGGAAAGGGAGGGGGAGGGGAGGGAGCCGTGCAGGTGCTTTCCATGAAACAAGCCCTGTGGCTGGAGAGATTCTCTCTCCCGCTCCCATCCCCCCAGTAGGTGGTAATTCCCAGCGTCCCATCCCCATAAGGCTCCAGCTAACCGGTGATAACAGGTGCTGCAGAACAGCCTGACAAGGTTCCCATTACAAGCGACTCTGCCCTCTCCGCGGCCCCTGCTGGCTGGGGGGTGACACCCCGCCAGTCCTGCAACTGTGAACCCCACACAGGGCACAATCAGTTATAACCTGAATCTGACTAAAGGACAGACAGGGCAGGTCCCCAAGAAAGCGGAAAGCCTGGCCGGCGCGTAGAAGGTCGAGCTCAAATGGCATGAGCGGGGCTGCAGTTCCCTCCTAACCGGTGAGGACTTTGTGCAGGGCCAGGGCCAGCCCAGGCCAGCGAGGGGGGGGTGTCCCCGTGGCCTCTGGGACCACATCCCGGGGGCGGGGGGAGCAGGCAGCACCTGTGCAGGCCAACACCCAGCAGCATCAGGGGCACGCCGGCCGACCCCCACGACCCCCTGACCTCTGGCGCCCAGGCCTCTTGCTGAACGTCAACTGGTTGATGAAAATGTGATTGTGCATCTGTTTTAAATTTCAAAATAGGAAGGGGGTACGCATGTTCTCGTGGCGTGGGTAGCTTTTGTGACGCTTGCGTCAGGGCTGTTGGTGTGGCCGTCACCCAGTAGTGTTCATTGTGCCTGTGAGGTGGGGTTTTACCTTCCCTCCGTCCTGTGCGCCGCGTTCTGCTGTCTTGATTGAAAGAATCAAAATTACGTTGCCTTGAACCCTTCCGGGAAAGTTGTCCTCATGCTACACTTGACCCAGTAACACTATGAGTGACAGGCAAGGACAAGCAGGCGTTCACTAGCGGGGGTTCTGCCCACACACAGCACTCCCCCCTCTAGACTGCGCGACCCTGGACCCGTCACTTAAACTCCCCGAGGTTTACCTTCCACGTCCGAGAAACGCGCCCAGGAAGCCCCGCATGGCGGACCACCCCGTAATCCAAACGACAGCTGTGATTTACCTAAAGCAGCACTTTCCACAACATACCCCGGGCACACCAGCTCCGAACGCTCAACGAGGAAAAGTCGGGGGGACAGTGTACGCAGAGTCCACGCCCCCTCCCTCGGGGACACACAGCTCAGCTTGCCGGCGTGGAGCTCCCAGGCATAACGGAACCTGCTTAAAGTTTCCCATCCCAGTTTCCTCCGAGCTCATGCTGTTGGGGAAACCATATCCCCACTTGGAATGCACCGAAGTCTCGTGGAGGTGCCTCCCTGAACCCGCGGAGAGAAACGCACGCATCGGCGCTACTGCGCGATCGCACAGAACCTGCCCAAGCCTCGCCCGGTCTGAACTTCGCTCCGGGAAGCGGGCTGGGGAAGTCCTCCAGCTGCCGAGACACGGGGTTCACAGGCCCGGCAAGCCCAGCAGGAAGGACTTCAGGGACTGCTAACTCCTCCTCCAAACAGGAAAATAGAGGATCTCCCAAGAATGTCCCCCCACCACATCCTGTCGCAGGTCACCCACTTTGCTTCAAGGGAAACAGAGACAACCGGCAGGAGTGGGGGTGTCGCCGCGTGTTCTGCTGGGGATGGAGGCAGCGTGGTGACTCAGAGAGAGAGGCCACCGCAGGGGCGTCACCCTGGGCCAGGCTGCAGGAACAGCACCGTCTGGCCAAAGGCACCTGCGAAGTGCGTCCACTTGTCCTCGGGGGCCTGTTCCACAGGCCAGCCAGGGAACAGAGGCCGGTCACGGAGAAATCGGGCGTGATAACTCCACATTACGAAAATAAGACGCTGATATCCGCTCCCCCAGCTTTGGGTTCTGTTAAACTGACCCGTCACTGGTGTGGGCTTTAATAATTTTTTTTTTTTTTTTTGAGTCAGAGTCTCACTCTGTTGCCCGGGCTAGAGTGAGTGCCGTGGCGTCAGCCTCGCTCACAGCAACCTCAGACTCCTGGGCTCAAGCGATCCTGCTGCCTCAGCCTCCCGAGTAGCTGGGACTACAGGCGTGCGCCACCATGCCCGGCTAATTTTTTCTATATATATTTTTAGTTGCTCCATTAATTTCTTTCTATTTTTAGTAGAGACGGGGTCTCGCTCTTGCTCAGGCTGGTTTCGAACTCCGGACCTCGAGCGATCCACCCGCCTCAGCCTCCCAGAGTGCTAGGGTTACAGGCGTGAGCCACCGCGCCCGGCCAAGACTCACGAGCCTTAAAATACGATCTTTAGATGTATTTACTGTTGTATGCTGAAGTTCAGATCTCCGTTCCACCTGGGATGTGATTTTGAATGTGGAGTGCAGCGAATGTAACTCTGTTTCCAGAAAGTCACTGTGCAGGTCCTTCTCCTCCTCTCCACCGGAAACGTCACCTGCGTGGTGGCCTGGGCTCCGGCACACGCTTGGACCCCGCGTATCCGTCTCTGTTCTGCTCATCTCTTTGCCCCTTCGGCAGCACTATGTCATTCTGACAACAGTGCTCACAGTAAGCGTGCACACTGGTAAAGATGTACGCACGAGCTCCCCTTGCAAACACGTTTTAATGATTCTGTTTACTCTTCCACACGAACTTTAAAAACTATTGGTTTCCATCTCCACCTCCCAAACCAACATCAAACAAACGAGCAAAAAACATTATAGGATAACCTATCGGAATGGCAGTACCTTTAGGGATTAATTTGAGAACGATGGACGTTTTTATGATACGAAGTCTCCCCACTCAGGAACATGGTATGTTTCTCTGTTTATTCCAATCTTGAATTAAGTTTATCAAAAAAACCTTTTTATTGTTTTGACTGTAGAGGCCCTGCACTGTTTCTGTAAAGTTATTCCTGTAAATATCTTGTAAATTTATTTATTTACAATGTCGTCATTGTTGTGAACATATCCCCCAATTTCCATTAGTAATTACTTATTACTAGTATAAAGAAAACTGGTTCATTTTTTGTACAGTTATCTTGTATCTAGTAACATTAAATTTGCTGTGTGATTTTAGAGTCTATTTTTAGAGTCTATTTTGCTAGGTGAACCAACCTTGTCTGCAAATAAAAATAATTTCTCTCTTTTGTTTTGATTTGTGTACCAATTTATTTTCTTATTCCACAGCATGAACTACAGTCTTCGAAACAATGTTGAAAATAGTGACTTATTTCATCAGTTCCCTTCACGGTGGACTTCTTTTCATTCCTGATTTCAATGGGAATGGCTGGCAGGGTTGGTGATCATTATCACACTGAAGAATCTTTTTCTTTTCATCTTTTACTTAGAGTAGGAGTGGCTGCTACTTTCGCACATCAGTTAATATGATCTCAGTTTCCAATTTTAGTTTATCAGTGGAATCAGTGACAAATATCTCTTTCCTAAGGCTGAACCTCCTTACATTCCTTTGGTAAATCACATGGGGTTGGGATGCACTTTCCTTTTGACGCCCTGCTGGGTTCAGCCCCGGCTTCATGTGGATACTCGCATTTACACCCACCTTCTCCTCTCCTTCCCCTGTCTCCAGGCGGGGTCCCAGGCCTCAGTCTTCCCCAGCCGCAGAGCTGCGAAATGGGTGCCCAGCCCACCTGTGTCTTCAGCACTCACCTGCCGTCCTGGGCATTGTAAGGCCGGTCGTGGGCCCCCTCCCTTCCCTAGATCGGAAACGAAAAGGCTCATCAAGACCAGACCCACCGAGGACCTGCCAAGGACGACTGCCCTGCTGAAAACACTACCACACCCCGATAAGAGAGTTTTGGCTCCTGGATTCCACAACTACCTCCAGCCCCTCCTATTTCTCAATGACCACCAAAGGTTGCCCCAGCTCTTCTGGCCAAAAAGTCCCTAGCCTGGCCCAAATGGCATAAAAGGCTTCACCCTCTTCAAACGGCGGCAACTTCTGCCCCCTCCCCCTTGGGGCTCCAGAACCTCGCCCGGGAGCACTAAATAAAGCCACATGGGTTGGCCCCACTCTTTCTCTCTCTCTCTCTCTCTCTGTTTCTTTCTCCACCACCAAAAAACCTTACAGGCCTCTCAGATGTACTTGTGCAAGGTGGGAAATGCTTCCTCCCTGACAATGGCCCCCTTCCCGGCCAAGCCACCTTTGTGGGACCACTGGCCACATCCCCTCTGGGTCTCCAGGACCTGCTCTCAGCCATCTCTGCAAAACCCGAACCCGGCTGGGTCAGGGCTCCCCCGATGGCTCCCCCGGCGTGGACGCCGTGCCAGGATGCAGCCTGCCGCTGCCAGCCTATAATTCCAGCCTCCACACACCCTCCTCTTCCGCCCCAGCCAGACCCACATCCAGGATGTCCCCGGGCTGGGCCCCTCCCTGAGCACGGTTCCTCCCTCCTCATCCTAATTAACCCCTCTGGGGAAAGCCGCCTCTGGGGACCTCCGGCCACACCCTGCTCCCCTCCTTCCTGGTGACTTTAATCCTGGGGCGACCGTGGCCTGTGCTCTCCCCAGCTGCAAGCTCTGGGCGGCCCAGACCACGCCCCTTTGGGCCTGGCCTCGTGTCCCCCCTGCCTGGCACTCCGGAAACGTGAACTCCGCTCAGGAACTCGAAGTCTTGATCGCGGGTGATGCGGAGCTCACGCTAGCTCGGTAAAGCTCTCTGGAATGCTTTTCATGCCTTGTCATGGCCTGGAATACTCTGTCGTAAGGATTTGTTTTCTGAAGATCAAGTGGAACTCCTTTGTGAAAACTTCTGCACCTTCTCCTTGCAACGTTTTAAAACCTTTTCGAGCCTATGGAAGATTTGCCGAACACCACTAACCACGGCCGACCCGTCTACGCTCTATGTGGGCTTTGCGTCTCGTGTCTGTGCGGCCCACGTCAACCCCCTTTTGTTGTTGAATTGCTCGGACGTAAACTGTTAACATGATTTTCACCCTTAGATTTTTCTGCACTGGTTCCTAAAAATAAGGACACTCTTTCGCAGTTCTACAGTAGGATTGTCGCATCTGAGAAAAATACCATTGACCCAGTAAGATTAGCTGATACACAGTCCAGCGGAGGCTCCATAAGTGGTAAATGTTTCACACTTTCCAATTTCTTTTTTTTTTTTTTTTTGAGAGAGAGAGTCTCCCTGTGTTGCCCGGGCTAGAGTGCCGTGGCATCAGCCTAGCTCACAGCAACCTCAGACTCCTGGGCTCAAGCAATCCTCCTACCTCAGCCTCCCAAGTAGCTTGGACTACACGTGTGTGCCACCGTGCCCGGCTAATTTATTCTATATACTTTTTAGTTGTCCAGCTAATTTCCTTCTATTTTTTTTTTTAGTAGAGACGGGGTCTCCCTCTTGCTCAGGCTGGTCTCGAACTCCTGACCTTGAGTGATCCTCCAGCCTCGGCCTCCCAGAGTGCTGGGATTACAGGCGTGAGCCACCGCGCCTGGCCTCCAATTTCTTCTACCAGTATTAGTTCCTCCTGCTTTTCCACGCCTTCGTGAGGCAATAGCGATGACCTCTGTCTTCTAAGAAGACATTTCAAATTCATTGCCAAAGAGTTAACAGAGTTCACTTCTCCCCGTAAGTCTGCCCGTGGCTGTGCTGTGAGTTCCGATGCCGTGTTGTCACGTGTGTCCCCCGGCTGGCGTGTGACATCATTCCTCCTGCTCCCAGAGCCCCCAGTCGGTTCCCGCTCTGCCTGGTCCCAACCCCAGCCCGCGCAGTGATTCAAGTCTGTGTCACTGGTCCCTGCTGTAGTACACCGGCCGCGGCCACACAGACTCCTCCGACGACAGAGGTGCCAGGAGCGCCTACGGGAGGGCCCTGGCTTTGGGCGGCCCGGAAAGAGTCGCCAGATGGGAGACGTGTGAACCGGTCCTGCGACACGTGAGCACGCTGCAACCCTGGCTGCCAGGAGCTCGGCCTCACCGAGTGTTTCCCGTCCGGCAGCGCCATGCCCCTGCCCTGCTCTTCCTCTTGCACATCCTGTCACCAGGCGAAAGGGGAGGTCCCCACAACGCTGTCCCCGCCCCCGGCCGAGTCGGAGAGGAGAAGGGTGCTGGACGGCTGCACCCCACACTCCCGGGAGAAGCACCCGGTTTCCCAGGGCCCCGGGACTGCCTGCTACGAGCCCTCGAGGAGTGTCCTGCGAGAAAGTGCCTGGATTTGGGGCATCCGCGACGCTCTGCCGTGTGTCGGCGTAGCGGGTGGCTTCACGTGTCAGCGTGGCCAGGCCGCAGTACTCGGGTGTTCGGGCAAACGCACCTGGGTGCTGCTGAGAAGGTGCTGTTGAGGTGAGACTAGCTTTCAGGTTGGTAGACGTCGTCGAGCAAGGCAGAGGACCCTCTGCTGGGCCCCTCCGACTGAAGGCCTGAGAAGACCGGCCCCCTCGAGGGAGAGGAGGGTCTGCCGGTCCTGCCGCCTGCCAGCCGGAGCTGCAGACTCCACGCTTGTGGCCTCCACCATCACATAAGCCGATTCCTTAAAACAGACTCTCTCCCCATCCACCCACCCACCTGCTTACCTACACACGCACGCACACGCACGCGCACCTCCCACCCATTCCGCTCCCCGGAGCACCCTCAGGCCAAAGCCGGGGCGGCGCACCTGAAACCATTTTCCAGCACAGCCCCTGAGATGGGCGGGGAGAGCAGAGGAGGAGCAGGAGGAGCAGGAGGAGCAGGAGGAGGAGGAAGAGTTGAGCTGAGCGGATGAGGCCGCGGGATCCCGACCTGTCCACCAACAAGAGTTCTGCCTTTATTATTCTGACACATTGGAGTTTCCCACGCAATGTCACTGTATTCTCCTAAATTAAAATGTACAAGCCCGGGACCCACCGCTCTGGGAACTGCCACGCGACCTGCTTGTGCGGGTGTAGACAGCGGGGCCTGTTTCCAGCGGGCCCCTCCGTTCCTGGAGCAGGCGTGACAGGCACCGGGCATGTATTTACCGCTTCTCACACTGTCTGCCCTACAGCAAGAGCCCAGACATGCCTCGGGGCCTCTGTAGTGTGGGGTCAGTCTGCCCAGACTGACCTGTCCAGGGGCTCAGGAAGTCCTGCCCTGTTGTAAGCAAGGAGGTTGCCGCGAGTTTTCCTTGGCGGGTTCCGGGCTCCGCCGGCCGTGCCCGCGGTGGGCCTGGGCCTGTGCGTGGCAGCGGCGTGGCGTGGGCGGTGGGGAGCCGTCGGCCCGGCCGGGCCCAGGCCAGCGCCCCTGGAAGCGGGTCAGCGGAGGGGCCGTCGCTAAGGGCCTGGCCGCCGCTGGCTCGTGGAGTCCAGGCACCGCGGGTGGCGTGAGAAGCCGCTGTTTCCCTGCTTTCCCTCCAGTGACGGCGTTGGCTTGTTTCGGTCACCAGACTCCGCGCTAGGGCAGTCGCCCGGGGTAGCTCCAGGCGCCGGCTGTGAATGGGGGGCAGACAGGACAGCGGCCACCGGCAGGGCGCTCTGCCTTCTGCTGCCACGCTGCCGAGCTCCAGGCACGGACATGGGGCGTCCACGTCCCCGCTCCGAGCAGGGCAAAGCGCGCCCTGCAGCCCTCCCGGTGCGCAGCCTGTCATTCCAGCTCGCCGGAGGCTCAGCTCTGTCTCCAGGCAAAGCCCACCCTGCACACAGAGCGTGTCCTTAACATTCTTTGCAGATTAACCCACATTCATCTACACCCGATAAAAGCCGGCGCTTCGCCTCCTCCTCTGAGCCGCACTGTAATTTCCCCAACTACCTGTTGAAAAGAGCGAGGAAGCAGCAGCCGGCAGCCTGCCCAGGGCCGGAGGGAGCTGCCGCCGCGGCCCGGCAGCAGCCCCACTTCAAAGCGCGGGCGGAGCAGGGCTGCAATTAGTGGGCACCGTGGGCGTGCTCGCCCCGGCTGAGCCAGCGAGGGCCGCGTGGGAGGGGCGGGGAACAAAGGCGCCGGCCGTGTGACGGGGCTCGCCGGGACCAAGCCGGCCCTGCAGAGAGAGCCGTGCCCAGGGGAGGTCACGCAGGACGGCCACCGCGCCCGGCCCCGCCCCTCCCCAGCAGGGCGAGAGGCCCCCACTTCTGGGGTGGCTGGGGCTGGCACGCATGGCCGGACCGCCGCACCCCGCCCAGGCAGACTGCGGACAGTGCGGGGCCCACCTGGCGTCTGCGAGGAGGGACCTGGGGAGCCCCCTCCTCCCCGTGAAAGGACCAGGGGGCTGGGTAGGGGTGCACAGAGAAGCTTCCAGAAGAATCCAGGAAGAAGGAAGGACGGGATTCAAGGCGCCACCCACCGTGCACCTGCCCAGTGGCCAGCCGGGCTCAGGGTGACCCCAAGTCAGCGTTTTTGGGCCTCCGTGTTGCTGCCCTCCTGTGTGCTCTCAACGCCTGGTCCCCACCCCCCGTCGGCGCCGGGCGCCCAAGCCCCGCCTCCCGCCCGGCGTGGGAAACTGTCCTCCGTGAGGCCCAGCCATGCTGGTTGGGACGGCCGCCTTAGAGTGACGCTTTCTAAGGACACGGAGCAGGATGCAGACCCCCAGGAGCGAGGGGCTGAAGAGGAAATAGTGTGTGTGAGGTGTGCTCGTGAGTGTGAACTGACTTCATGCGTGTGAGGTATGCCTGTGAGTGTGAACACACTCTGTGTGTGAGCGTGTGCCCGTGAGTGTGAATGGGCTCAGTGTGTGAGGGTGTGCCCCTGAGTGTGAACACACTCGGTGTGTGAGGGTGTACCCGTGAGTGTGAACACACTCGGTGTGTGAGGGTGTACCCATGAGTGTGAACACACTCGGTGTGTGAGGGTGTACCCATGAGTGTGAACACACTCGGTGTGTGTGAGGGTGTGCCCGTGGGTGTGAACTGACTCAGTGTGTGTGAGAGTGTGCCCGTGAGTATGAACTGACTTCATGCGTGTGAGGTATGCCCATGAGTGTGAACACACTCTGTGTGTGAGGGTATGCCTGTGAGTGCGAACTGACTTGGCATGTGTGAGGGTGTGCCCGTGAGTGTGAACTGACTTCATGCGTGTGAGGTATGCCTGTGAGTGTGAACACACTCTGTGTGTGAGCGTGTGCCCGTGAGTGTGAATGGGCTCAGTGTGTGAGGGTGTGCCCCTGAGTGTGAACACACTCGGTGTGTGAGGGTGTACCCGTGAGTGTGAACACACTCGGTGTGTGAGGGTGTACCCATGAGTGTGAACACACTCGGTGTGTGAGGGTGTACCCATGAGTGTGAACACACTCGGTGTGTGTGAGGGTGTGCCCGTGGGTGTGAACTGACTCAGTGTGTGTGAGAGTGTGCCCGTGAGTATGAACTGACTTCATGCGTGTGAGGTATGCCCATGAGTGTGAACACACTCTGTGTGTGAGGGTATGCCTGTGAGTGCGAACTGACTTGGCATGTGTGAGGGTGTGCCCGTGAGTGTGAACTGACTTCATGCGTGTGAGGTATGCCTGTGAGTGTGAACACACTCTGTGTGTGAGCGTGTGCCCGTGAGTGTGAATGGGCTCAGTGTGTGAGGGTGTGCCCCTGAGTGTGAACACACTCGGTGTGTGAGGGTGTACCCGTGAGTGTGAACACACTCGGTGTGTGAGGGTGTACCCATGAGTGTGAACACACTCGGTGTGTGAGGGTGTACCCATGAGTGTGAACACACTCGGTGTGTGTGAGGGTGTGCCCGTGGGTGTGAACTGACTCAGTGTGTGTGAGAGTGTGCCCGTGAGTATGAACTGACTTCATGCGTGTGAGGTATGCCCATGAGTGTGAACACACTCTGTGTGTGAGGGTATGCCTGTGAGTGCGAACTGACTTGGCATGTGTGAGGGTGTGCCCGTGAGTGTGAACTGACTTCATGCGTGTGAGGTATGCCTGTGAGTGTGAACACACTCTGTGTGTGAGCGTGTGCCCGTGAGTGTGAATGGGCTCAGTGTGTGAGGGTGTGCCCCTGAGTGTGAACACACTCGGTGTGTGAGGGTGTACCCGTGAGTGTGAACACACTCGGTGTGTGAGGGTGTACCCATGAGTGTGAACACACTCGGTGTGTGAGGGTGTACCCATGAGTGTGAACACACTCGGTGTGTGTGAGGGTGTGCCCGTGGGTGTGAACTGACTCAGTGTGTGTGAGAGTGTGCCCGTGAGTATGAACTGACTTCATGCGTGTGAGGTATGCCCATGAGTGTGAACACACTCTGTGTGTGAGGGTATGCCTGTGAGTGCGAACTGACTTGGCATGTGTGAGGGTGTGCCCGTGAGTGTGAACTGACTTCATGCGTGTGAGGTATGCCTGTGAGTGTGAACACACTCTGTGTGTGAGCGTGTGCCCGTGAGTGTGAATGGGCTCAGTGTGTGAGGGTGTGCCCCTGAGTGTGAACACACTCGGTGTGTGAGGGTGTACCCGTGAGTGTGAACACACTCGGTGTGTGAGGGTGTACCCATGAGTGTGAACACACTCGGTGTGTGAGGGTGTACCCATGAGTGTGAACACACTCGGTGTGTGTGAGGGTGTGCCCGTGGGTGTGAACTGACTCAGTGTGTGTGAGAGTGTGCCCGTGAGTATGAACTGACTTCATGCGTGTGAGGTATGCCCATGAGTGTGAACACACTCTGTGTGTGAGGGTATGCCTGTGAGTGCGAACTGACTTGGCATGTGTGAGGGTGTGCCCGTGAGTGTGAACTGACTTCATGCGTGTGAGGTATGCCTGTGAGTGTGAACACACTCTGTGTGTGAGCGTGTGCCCGTGAGTGTGAATGGGCTCAGTGTGTGAGGGTGTG